>CAJPEV010001510.1:41065-64250 GCA_905338385.1 Darwinula stevensoni
GAGAAAAAGGGAAAAAAAAAAAAAAAAACATGAACAACGATGCATGTCATCAGAAGTGATGACAGAAATGCACATTCGCCCTTGGAAAAAAAAAAACAAACAAAACAAAACAAAAAACACGAAACGGGATGAAACCATGACATACGCCCACAACCACGTCCCTCGGAGCGCTTCAACTATCACATTGGATGAGATTGAGGTGGAAGCGAATGTGAAAAAAAATAACCACTTTCAAAATGTTGCTGGGGTGAAGGGGAGGTGGACTGTGAAGGAAAGCGTGACACAGGCCCTATGTGCCTGGTATAGTGTTGTCTTGCACGGGGGGAGAAGAGGCCGGTGCGGGGGACCCGCACTGGCCGGGGAAAAGTTGTTGACAGTCTTGTTTCGCCATTCCGGCTACTAAAGCGTAGTAGAGATGGTGGAACTCGGGGATGCCCTCCACGTGGGTCGAGAGGATGCCTCCCACTGCGACGCTGAAAGACGACAGAAAACGATAGAAATTCGTATGAAATCATTCGATCAGAGGGATGAGGCCTGGAGTGCACCTACCCGCCTGCCCTGAACACGTGGGCAAACCAGTAGAGGGACGTGTCGACGTCCATGAGGCGATGCACGTGTCGGGTGTAATTGCAGAGCAGCTGGGGCGCGCAGTCGGGAGACTCCACGGAACGGACGTAGACCATGATCAGCTGGACGAGCGGAGCCGAGAGGGTGTCCCTGAGGACGGCCTTCATCTCGTCCGGGGTTGCCCGTACGCCCAGGGCGGGGGCCCAGTCCCGGGCCATCGTCTGGAAGACGTCGCTCGCGACCAGTGACTCGATCACGGAGGTGACCAGGTCCTCGGGGGTCTCGTTCCCCACCGCGTTCTGCACCAGGCCCTCCACGGCCCTCAGGAGCTCCAGGATCTCCTCTGAGCGGAAGATGCGCTCGGCGAAGCCCTTCACCTTATCCAGGTCCTGGTACTCCTCGGGCCTCAGGGCCATGTCCAGCAGGAGGGACGGGACCTGGCTCCGGTCGAAGATCTGGAAGATCCGGGCGTCCAGGAGGCTCTCGATCGCCTCGTCCGAGGGTTCCTCCTTCGTCAGCTTCCAGAAGAACTTGGTGAGGAAGTCCGTCATGAAGATGCGGAATTGTTCGCGGAGTGTCTCGTCCGACCACTGGGCCGTGACGTTCGCTGCCTTCTTATTCGGTTCGGGCTTCGATTGGGTCTCCTGTTGGGGCTTCGATCGAGTCCCCTGTTGGGACTTCTTCGTTTGGGACTGTTTCTCGCTGCGGTGCTGGGCCATGATCTTCTCCAACTCCTCGTCTTCCTTCTTCTTCTGCTTCTTCTTTTCTGGACCCGATAGGAAGGACTCGATCATCCCCTCCATGAACCCGTTCTGGTTGAGACTCCCCAACGTGCTCTGCAGCGTCTGAAACAAGTCCCCCCCACCACCCCCACCCAGCAATCCCTGAACGAGCCCCTCCAACCCCCCCGCCTTCTCCTTCTTCTTCTTCTTGCCCTCCCCCGCCCCCACGAAGCCCGACACGATGGAGTCCAGATCCACCCCCTTGGAAAGGGTCCTGATCGCGTCGAAGGCATCCACCAACGCCTCCGCCTCCCCGCTCCCCTTCAGCCTCTCCTTGAGGAACGACGTCACCCACGGCGTCATGTGCTCGTTCACCGTGTCGAAGTCCAGGTCCGACCCCTTGAGGTACTGCAGCACCCCCTCCAGCCCCGCCCCGCCCTCGTTCAGGAACCCCGGGTCCATCGACTCCAGCAGGGGCTTCACGACCGACAGGATCGGGTTCGGCGTCCCGCTCTCCGACTCCTTCCGGATGAAATCCGCGATGAACTCGACGTCCGCCGTCGCCTCCTCCTTCGGGTGGTTCAGGCTCAACAACGCCATCAGACTCGTCAGCATCGGCGCGTAGTTCTTCTCCAATCGGTACTTCTTCACCACCCTCTCCGCGTCGGGCTGAACCTCGAACGCCTTGGCGTTGAGCGACTGGAAGGCCTCCGCGAAACTCTTGCCCCCCGTCTTCTTGTACCCGCTCGCGATCTTCCCCACGATCTCGAACGCCTTCGCCTGCATGGGATCCTTGGGTCCCGCGAGGAGCGACGACATCAGCTGCCCCACTCCGAATCCCCCCTTCCCCTTCCCGCCCCCCAGGAGAGACCCGAGCACACCCTCCACGACCCCGGAGGACTTGAACGACTCGACCACCGAGTCCTTGAGCACTTGCGCCAGCATATCCTGCATCCCGAACCCCTGCGGCGTCTGCTTCACCTTCACCCGCTCCTTCCGCTTCTCTTGCTCCTCCTGCTCCTCTTTGCGACCGCGCACTTCCGGCGCCTCGAGCGACTCCCGGACCAACTCCATCTCCTCTTCGGCCTCTTTCTTCGTCCTCGACTCGTCCCCCTTGAAGAAGGACTCCACCAGGCTGTTCATGATGGTCTGGCTCATCTGCCCCACCAGCTCCTCCATCGGGGCGTTCTTCCCGTCGACTCCGAATATCTGCCCCAGCGCCTGCCTCACGCTCCCCATCCGCTTCTCGTCGAACCCCTTGAACAGCTCCAGCCCGTTCTTCATGTACTCGGACTGGAGGAGCCCGTTGATCGCGGTCCCAATGCTCTCCGGGTTGGACGCGACGAGCCCCACCAGATCCGCCATGTTCGGCAGCCCCGTCGACGCCGCCCCGCCCTTGGGGTGGGACAGGGCTAGCAGCTGCTGCAGCGCGGTCCCGTAATCGCCGCGCTTGAAGGTGTCGAAGAGCTTCCCGTAGTGCGTGGCCAGGCCGAGCAGCATCTGGTTGTCCTTGAGCGACTCCCAGATGTCGTCTTCGCTGTAGGGTTCGTTCATCTCCCGCGTGTATTTCGACTTCTCGTGCTCCTCGTTCGCCACCTCCGCGAAGTCCTCGTCGTCCACTCTCGCACTTCCCGCCGCGCACACGAGCAGCACGAGGCACAGGTACGATTCCATGATCCGCGTTTCCCTCGCACACCTGCAAACAGAGAGCGAACCCCTCGAGTAGACGAACCCGGGCCCAGCGCGAAACGGAGGTCGCTCGGTTCGCTCGACTCGATCGAGACGCGAGTCACGCGGGAGGAGACGGAAACTGCTGAGCCATCGCGGACTCCCTTCGCATTCTCGAAGGCGAGGGGGGGAAAAAGCCGAGGAATTCCGAGAGCTTTTTCCCGCGAATCACACGCTCGGGAAGGTCGGCACGACGCCGAAGCCGACGCAGCCCGGTCTCCCTCACCCGACCGACTCCACGACGCGACACCTCGACACCCGTCACATCGCAAACGCGGAAGCGCCGAGCGATTCACTCCCCGTCCCACGTGGCCGACGCTCGAGAGCGACTCGCCGTGTCTGCCCTCCATTGGCCGAGACCCTCGTGTGAACGACCCTCCACGCTGCCCCACGGCCATACGTCCCTGCCTGCCTTCTTCCCCCTTCCCCTATAAGCATTGAGACCACAGACTCAAACTTAATCTTATTTAAAATTGTGAAGAAATAACTGACTGATCCAAAAAACTGCAACACTTAGATACAAGCATGTAAGTCAGGGCATGATAAATAAGCATATTAATGAAGCATTCTAGCAAGTGGTTCAAGACTGGTTCTGCTCGCCTTGCGTCTGTCAGATGCGGTCGACTGCCTGGTACGCCGCCTGTTCGCGTGCGGCGTCGGAAGTTCGTGCTGGAGTTTGTCGTGTACTGAGGCTCCCGAAGCCTCGAATTGTCGAATGAAATTCGGAAGAGATCTTTGGGTTGAAGTAGCAGCTCCACTCAGACATTAAATTGTAGAAAATGTAGAGTCATCTATACTCCTTAGCGATATCGGTGGTGTTCTCACCGAACGATCGAGGAATCGGCATGCGCGAACACGATCGCATCCGGTCGAGAGATGCATCCGGCATCCGGGATCCAACATCCGAGGGTCCGGATCCGAGCGTCGGTCAGAGCGTCTCGACCCGGATTCTTCCTTCGATCCCACGGCATCGTTCCTCTATCGCCACGGCGACGACTCGTCGACCCCCCTCTCGGATCGGGGGGGAAGGGAGGGGGGGGGGGCATTTCACTTCGCGGGGCTGGACGTCTGACCTTTCGAGGGGGCCGGTTTCCCTTTCGTGTCCTTTTTCATATCGCTTTCCCTTTGGTGAGTATCGTGGACGATATCGCTTCCCGGAACGAAGCGATATCGTCCTCGTTCGTTTTCAAGGACTCGGTTTCACTTTTAAAATGAGTCAGCTTTAAATTTGATTTAAATATTTAAAAAATAGTAATTGAAAGAGCCGACCTGGGAGACTTGTCGACTCGAAATCCGACCCCTCGAGTCGGGCGAGGACGAAGTCCCCGAATCCAGGAGCGGGACGCGACGGTTTCTGCGACGCACGACGAATTTTCGCGACGGAATGCGACAGGTGAAGGCGTGGTGTGGACGCCGTGCGAGGTCCACCCGGGCCGACATCGCCAGATCCGGAACCGGCGACATGCCGGATGCCGGATCCTGCGGAGAGATCCGCGACTGAAGCCTGTCGTCTCGTCTCTTTGGCTGGTCTTTCCAAAAAAACCCCGAGGTAAAAAACCGCAGGGAATTGCTTTACCGAAACCGCAGAGAATAAGCGAATATCCATAATCACAGATGCTCACGTCCGATCCGCAGTGTTGCCGAATGTTGAACTCGAAACGAACCCCGCCGCCCGCGTCGCGGTTCCTCCTTGGTTTTGCATCGCAAGCCTTTTCGTTCGGAGTTTCGCGATCCGCAGAAATTCACCTCGATCGTTCCGTTGCAAATTCCGACCTGCGCATCGCCCACGTGTCGCTTCCCTGCGAGATGAAAGCGGCATTTTGGCAGGATCAAGGTCGACCGCATCCAGCAACCCTGCCGTTCTTCTGCCCTACCGAATCGTTTGCTTCATCGAATGTCGGAAATTTTTTTTCTGCGGTTTTGGGTGTTAGCCCCCCAAAATTACAGTCGATCCATCTAGGGTCCCGGTGACTCACGATAACTTTTCTCCTCGCGAAAGCGATCCTATTCCAACTCGACTTCAAGATTCCAGGATCGACAGTGCTACGCCGGTCTTACATCTTCAGGTGAAGTTCCAGCGTCCGCAGAGAGAGCTCTCCAGCATGCCGAAGAGAAGCAGGAACGGAAATCCTCCAGATGCCATTCGGCCCTCCCACAACCCCCCTTCCCCCTCTTCCTCCCCACACGCATACAACACAAACATATCCCCAGAGACCAGGGTTCCAACCCAGATCCCCCTTCATCGTCCAGGAAAGTCGCTCGAGATTCTCCCTAGCCCCCCCCCCCCCGCCCGGCTCTCGAGGCACGGCGCCCCACCGACTCGCAACCCAACCTCGAGAGCCCTTCCGGAAATCACGCGACTCCCTCGCATGGGAACGAGAGAGAACGGATTCCCCACAGGAAGAGGCTGCATCGGAAATTCGATACGGTCCGCCGCGTCGGGGAAGCACTGGAAGAGCCTCGTCGGGGGCGAGGCCAGGGCTCCGAATCCCTTCGCATGCGAGTCCAGAGGCTTTATCGTCAGAAACTCGAGGATCGCCGTCCCCCGACGCTGGCTCGTGGTTCAGGCCCATTTTCGGCATCAACTCTCAGGTACTTCATCGAACACAATATCTTTTTACGTTTAGTATTATTTATTTCTCGCTCTCAAGATAATGTTCTGAAGTGCCCTCATGTATCTCGGGACGCACTCGATCCCTTTTTTGCTCATGGATCTTTTCTGTCTGCCGTTTTTTCCAGGATTCCTGACGTTTCTCTGCATGTTTTTTTTTTTCCAGCCCCACGTTTTTCCGAAACCGCTCCAACTGTCCCTGAAAAAAAGGTGCAACCTTTTTTTTTTTTCTTATTCCCGGTCCAACGTGGACCACAGCCAACGAAAGAAAACTCACCGGCCTCAAGAAATCACAGGTGAGTCGGTCGCCGACCTCTCTTCGAAGAGAACTGGAGCCTTTGCACGTTTTAAGTTTTATGGGGAGATGGCGCTGGAAAATATGTTACGGAGGAAACGGTGATAATGCAAACGGATCGTAGCCGTGACTCCATAAACTTTTGGACACGATAAAGCCCCACAGTTGCTTGTTCCGCCGGTAATCGGATACGAGCATGCCAATGGTTCCGGCTCATCAACAGAAGGAACATATCTTTCCCCACACGCACGATTGCCCGACAGGAGCGTGTCCTGCGCGCAACTGTGGCGCGCTCTACCAGCATTCCATAAAAGGAAACGCCCGGAAGCAGAAGAGGATCCCTGGGGATGATTCATCCCACGAGCGGGAGCAGACGACGGCACAATTCCGACCGGCATCCACAATGGCGCAAGCCCTGAGCTCTCGAGGGTCCAGTCCCCGTGTAGTTCCTGTTGTCGCTGGCCTCGTAGTGCAGAGCGGATCCTGCCACCGGTCCCGTTTCTGGTGCCTAGGAGCTCTAGCTTACACTGTGAATGTTTCCCGTTGACCGAACAGAACATCTCGTAGGTCTTCGATTAAACTTGGTCCTGTCACCATTATAACAAGCTTAGGCTAAGTAGGCTAGGGCTTAACTTACCAGACCAGTGGTGGATTAAACGTTCAGCCGTTCTGTTGTCGCAGCGAGTCGGACCTCCTTTTACATCATGCAATTTTATTTTATGGTGCATCCAAATAAGTGAGGGCATGTCTCCCATGACAGAAATCACACTGGAGCCCATGTCTAAGGTGATGCGAATTCGTTTGCAAGTCGCTGTAATTCCACGGATCCATGCCAGGTCTACCATTAAGTCTCAGGTTAAAACTAGGCCATGCCTATCATTGGCCAAACAGTACTCGATAGCAGGACATGTGATAGTGTATAAAGCCTGGACCAGTTAGCTTGACTCTGCCTTTGAGGATGAGTTTGCCCCTGATGTATCAGTGTGATGTCAGGTTTTTTCATTGCCAAGACTTACCACTTCTTGGTCTATCTGCCCTTTGATGGCCAATTAGAGCTTCTAGGCCTAACCCAATGGTTAACAGTTTGCACCTCCAAGACAACTGTTGCAGATTGGATCCCAGCCCCCCTCTCACTTATAATAGGTTGACCAAGGACCTAGCAAGTCACCATAACTTAGTTTCATGTAGTTAGGAGCCATAGTAATTTAGGATTAAGCCTACTATGAGATCAAAGGACCCCACAAGAGCAGAGTATCAAAGTGACCAGGGCTAGCTGAGGCTTGAAGTCAAGGCCAACCTATTTCTGCTCATTGGTGCATATGGGAGAAGGTTTATGGGTACGATGGGGGAAAAAATGATTGCTAATATAGTCTATTTCACGTGACTTGTGCATGGGTCATTCCTCATGCATGGCTGTTGAAGATAAGTGGAAAATATGGTAAAAGGGAATGTAGTTAATTTTATGTAACCCTATTTTAATATTATTAATTATTTTAAGAATATTAATTTGTTATTCCTATTTTTGGTTTGTATTTGATAATTTAATAAAGTTAATTTGATGTAGCATTAAACTTTAGATATAGTGTTAAAATCACTGATGACCTACAGTGGCATTATCTTGGGGGTTGATTGTGTACTCAAGTACATGGCCATCAGAGACTAGATGTCTATTGTCATTTTTTAAGAATATTTTAAAATTTCGTTGAAATTCAAATTAATGATTAAAAAACATTTAATTTGATGTTCAGAAAAGTAAATAAATAAAATATGCATAACATGTATTTGATTAAAATAATTTTGATTGATGTTCTGTTTGATGTGATTTGGTATCACTTTTCTGTAGGTTGACTGAAAAAGTGAACATTTGCCTTTTTGAGGGTTTTTTTTTTTTAGAAGTTGCAAACAAGTGGAAATCCAATTTATTCAGTGAAACTTATCCTATCTGGTAGTTGCCATGATACCATGTAGTGCGCAAAATTTTCTAGTACTGAAAGTTCTCTCAAATTTCTTGCCAAAATTTTCACTTAAACCTGAGACAAGTTTTGTTAAAATAACATACTGCAAATCTGTGAGGATTACATAGATAACTGCTGATACTTTGTTGAAAAGGTCAACATTTGTATACTTGGGATCTCAGGAGGATCCCTTATGCATAATGATGGATAGATGCACTTCAATTTATGCAGCCATGAAAGTGTCCACATCATAAAAATTAATTTGCCCAGTGTATTGCATGCCTATCCATAACGTTTAATTTCACAGGATATGCCTAGGCCTCTATTCCCTGGCCTAATCATCCAGGATACTTTTGCATAGGTGAATGGTGCAGTACTAGTCTTGAACCACTATTTGAGCCTAGGTTGTATCAGATCCCATCAAGAGGTGATCTGCTCAAGATCCTTGGACCTGCATTTAAGACAATTTTGTCTGAAGAATGGCATTTTCAAAAAGTGAGTCATATTGGTTATGAGTCTGCTCTCCTTCATGCACTAATGTTACTGTCTGTACTGGATGGGATTTCTAGCTTTGAAAAAATTATTGGAACAGGAAGTGGTTACTGCAATGTACTTCCCTGGATTAGCTCTGGCACCTAGGTTACTAATCCTGGGGATAGAAATATGTGAAAATTTATGCAAAAGAGGATTTTAAAAAAGCTGAAGAAAGGAAATAATTATGTGAATCTTGTACATACAAATAATGGATAATGTTCCCATTTTTTGTGTGAATCATTTTTGTATGGCTGATCTACCAACCTGCACTCCTGTTACAGGAGATTTGACGAAGTAAATGTGAGTTCAATAGGCATCTTGTAAAAGTGTTCCCAAAGCATGACTCATCAGTGAAGAGCAAACAATCAAGAAAGGATATGATAATAAGCAAAAGAAAGCAACAGGTCAAGATTGTATGTATTGGCAACTGAGCTTCCTACTATTTCTCATCTGGATTAGCATTTCTCAACTATAGGTTTTCAACAAGACCCCCAGGGTTCAGCAAAATCATGCCAGAAAAAAGTAATTGCTGAGAAATATCATAATTAAAATGTGGAAATTGTGCATATTCATTGAGAGGTTGTTGTAGGATCAGCAGGAAGTCTAGCCTCTAATAATGTGGCCTCATCAGTGTTTGGCTTTTCCCTTGCTATTCAATAGCCAGATGTTGAAGTCAACTTGTCATGAGTCTTAAAAATGAACTTCTTACTTTGCAGAATCACTCATTCACTCCTCTCCTGAGGGAAATGTGGTGGACCTGAAATTACATTTTTTCTTTGTGCCAAAAAAAAATTGAGGCACACCAGATCAAGTATGTTTTTCAAATTTAAATGTGTTGTCTTGCAATTGAGAGTAGGTATTTCCTTAATTCTTTTCCTCAGATAGAACCATAACTCAGGTTCAGAAATGGTCTTCAGGGTAAAAAAAAAATGTGCCTGAGAAGTGCTGGTGTAGATCATAGCATTTTCCCACCACTTCTCATTAGATCCTGAAGAAGTGAAAAATGGTTATAAAGATCCAAGGAAGAAAAAGGTTTTCCCTTCTAACTGTCAATCCTTGCCATTGCCCCAGAGATAAGATGATTATAACCACTGCCTACTGAATAAGCTTGTTTTCACTTGTTTTGATAAATTATCGTTGGTGCAGTGAATGTTTTGATTACAGACTGATTCATTATATGCATCTATTTTCTTGTAGAGTTCATATTTGCCACATTGCCAAGGACCCAGAGAGGCAACCCAATTGTGCTGGGAGGTGACCCAAGAGGAGAAAATTTCTTGTACACCAATAGCAATAGTGTCATCATCAGGAACATTGCTGTAAGTATGCAGTAGCAACCCCCTATTATTCAAGATCATATCAAGATTTCTTCCACCTGCTAATGAATCAGCATTTTAGATTATTTATTATGACTAATCTTTTACATGTCTGTCATTTAAAACTAAGATGAACTACTATCAGAGCTCATTGACTTGAATTTCAAAAGATCAGTGAGGAAGGTTTTAGTATATTAAGTGGCCTTATTAGTAAAAGAGCTAAGAAAAAAAAAGAGAGAAACTTTAAGCAAATCTAGGAGAAAATTGTACTGTGAGAGCAAGACAAAAAGTAACTTATATTTGTATTGCATAATTTATTACTTGGCAGAAGATTCATTACTTGGAAAATCTATTTATGTATGGTCAATGCTTGATATAAGAAACTTTCATATAGCAAATTTCCTTTTTTAACTTTTTTTTTGCAATTTCAGGTTGTTTGCTCATTCATATGCATGTTGAAAACATTCTCTATAATGAAGTTATGTATTTAAAAATTATTTGGTTTTAAGCAGTCTTTTTTTTTTTTTTTGAAAGAACAAAATTGTTATATATATTATGAGGTTTAAATCTACTGTATCTGTCAGTCATTCTTTTGTGCATTCCTGAAAATCTCATCTCATATCTAAATTAAGCAAGTTCTGCCCACTTATAAATGTAGACAGGAAGTAAGGGAGCTCTGTCAGTCAGTCTTAATCTTGGGATCTTAAGGTCAGGCAGAGTCCAGAATTCTTTTTTGTCTGGCAAAGTCTTCAACTACCTTTGGCTGTTTTTCAGTCTGAAACTTTTCAAACATTGAGTGCACTGCAGACCATTGAGATCACCCTTCACATCATTCACTGAGAAAATAATTTCCCACCTCTTGTATCTTGCTTTGTCTGAGAGAGATGGTGGGCTAAATATTTTCCACTAGAGCAAAAGAGTCACACACATGCCTTTGAGTTGTTATGGTATTGCTGTGGTGTTATAACATTTTCCACAATTTTTGCATGGAGTTATAGCATGTAAGGAGTCAGCAAATAATATATGAATTTTTTTTATGAGCTCCCAGTCATTTGTTTTATAAAGGGTTGAAGAATCATCCAGGAAAGAGTATGGCTGACAACCATTTGGGGCTCTTTTTCTGATGAATAGACTGTATTGGAAAATTGTCTGATTTTTATTACACTTACATAAGGACATACTACTGTGCATGCCCTTTTAGGTACATACATACATTGAAGGAGCTCTGTTTTTGTAATATGATGTGCTTAAGTCTTCACATTCTTTCATGAATGGACAACAACATGCTTTTTTTTGCAATAAATAAGATTTTTTTTAGCAGGCCTTTTTTTTTTTGGTAAAACATGGGGAATCCCCTATTATGAATTTTCCTTACAAGTTTAGTCTGTCCCTTCAAGTTTGTTACATAAAGTGTTGACCTTTTTTGCACTCTGGAGCATGTTCAGAACAAGAATTTCCTAGAATTATAGAATGCAGGTCAAGGAATGCACTTGCATAAAACAGGGCAGAGGTTGTCCTATTATGTGATAGGGCAGCTCCAGGAGGGCAAAAAGTTGGTCTTTCTTAGCTGACAATTTGTTATGTGAGTTCATTTCAGGACAATTTTTTACATTGCTCATGAAGTGAAAAGAGCAGGAACTTGCCTATTTAAATTAACTGAAAATAAAATGTAGTTGCTTGGAAAGTTTTTTTTTATGTTTGCCTGTCATGACTTTTAAACATTATTGCTAACTCCAGAATCATGCTATTTAGTGCCCAATGGCTATCTTAGAACTTTGCAGTCTTCTTGGTGGTACAGATGATGCTCTTCAGCATATTTTTCGGTAGACTTTGTAGTATAACCTGCATTTTTATCTTTCCCATGTAGCACCCAGAATTGTCAGACATCTACACAGAACATTCAGCTGCTACAGTTGTGGCAAAATATTCCCCAAGTAGATTCTATATTGCCTCTGGAGGTAAGGACTCTTCATATTTTCCATTACAAGGAGCTCTCCTCTTGTGTCTCATGTATTACATGCCTTTGGCTTGATTTGGTAGTTATTCTCTGAATCTGCATTATACTGGGTGACTCATAAGTCCTTGGACCAGAAAAAATGTTATTTCTTTGTAATGAAGAGCTAGAGCAAAACCAATTAGACCAATGGAAAGAGAATTTAAAGAAAAAAACCTTAAAAATGAGTATTTCCTTTTCAAAATAGCCACCCTTGGTGGCCACAACTCGCCTCAATCATTTTGGGAAATTATCCATGGTGTTTCGAAGCTGTTCCACTGGCATTTCATCCCATGCACGCCTGAGATCACATTTGAGAGCCACCAAAGTTTGATGGGCTTTTGTACAGACCTTGGCCTCCAAATAGGACCAGATACTGTAATTCATTGAATTCATATCAGGTGAGCTGGAAGGCCATTCTCCTGGCGTGATCAAGCCAGGAAAATGTTTGGCTCCATTCGATTGTGCTTTTCGCCTAGTGTGCTGGGGCTGAGTCTTGCTGGAAGACCCAGCTTCTGCCATGAGAGTGCTCTTGGGACCAGGGTAATAAGACCTTCTCTAAGACCTCTTCTCGATAATAGGAGGCATTAATTTTGATCTGCAGCACAACAAAGTGCAGAGGTGTTTTGTCAGTTGCAGTAATTCCTGCCCAAACCATCACAGAAGCTGGTTTCTGCATCTGATAGACAAGGTGATGATGTGGTGGCATGCAGCGTAAATTTTTACTCCAGACACGATTGTTTTGAGGGTTGTGAGCCTGCTTAATGGTTAAGATCTTCTCATCAGAAAAGAGGATGTCGCGATGTGAACCTTTCTTGAAGCGCTTCAGGAGAAGTCCTGCCTTTTTCACCTGAGCCTTCATGTTTTGATCTGATTAAAGCTGGACATTCTGTTTTTTTTTTTTGTTGTAAACTTTGAGGTTTAGCTTGTCTCTGAGAAACCTTCAAAGTGTTTCTTTGTCCACTCCAACAGTCACAGCAGGCTTTTGTCGAGAGCATTCACCATTCCATTTGAGTTGCTGCTTCACTTGTCTGACAAGCCGCACATTCTTGAAAACTTCCACTTCTAGAATCAATCTGCACTTGTTCCAAGCTCCTTGTAGCACTTGATGGTGTTGCAAACCATGGATTGTGGCACTTTCAGCAGCTTCATAATCTGCTTTGCCGAATATCTGTTTTTGTGGTGAAAAATTATTGCATCTCAGGCCTCCTGCATCCTAGTATGAAGAGCAATCCAGGTCAAACTTGGAGGGAGTAGAGAGTGGTGCCTCATGCTTGAATGGAAAAAAAATTGTGGGGATTGATTCAAACCTCCCTGTCATTTCAATCACATCCAAGGACTTTTGAGTCACCCTGTACAGTTCTTCAGTTCTGTTTTTAAGCCATTCATTTCCCCCTGGCTGTAATGGTTTCCATTTTGAGACATTCATATCCTTATGATTTCCATGCAGTCTAGTTTATCTGAATTTCTTGGTTTTATTGTTATTTGATATCTCATCACTATTGAGAGCTCTGTCTTCTTGCAGATGTGACAGGAAAAGTAAGAATTTGGGATACAGTCAACAAGGAGCATATTCTAAAGGCTGAGTATCAGCCATTTGCTGGGACAATCAAGGATATTGCATGGAGTCCTGATAGTCAGAGGCTAGTGGCTGTTGGGGAAGGCAGAGAGAGGTATGCTTCTTGTCATTTCCCTTTGATCCATGCAGGTGCATAACCATCATCCTCAGTGTCCCAAGAGACTGTTAAGGTTCTCAAAATACAACAGGGGAATCATTATTGCCAGATAGTTCCCTTACCAATTAGCCTACAAAAGAAGAAGCACCTTTTTGACTTGCCTTGCTCATATAATGGTTCTAGACTGTTGATATTTGGGTGTTATGCTCTCATTGTAAGACTTCTGTAATGATAAATATGTTGCTTGGAGAATGTAACTGAATGATGCCATCACCTAAATCAGGGGTTCTTAACCTTTTTGCACCTATGGACCCCCTAGATCCACAAGACCCACATCCACAGACCCCCAGGGGGTCCATGGATCCCAGGTTAAGAACCCCTGACCTAAATGCTTTGGAACTTGCACCCATGAGCTGTCTTTTCCAGAGAACTACTTTTTGGAGCAAGATGTGTTTTTGGATTTACCCAATATGAGTGAAAGAGGGCAGCATTATGCATAATGTCAATGCTATCAAATGGCTGTTAGTTCTTGATGGTTCATGTATTCCCATCTATATATATTTATAGGTATGGCCATGTCTTCATGGCAGACACTGGAACTTCTGTGGGAGAGATATCTGGGCATGGAAGACCAATAAACTCTTGTGACTTCAAGCCATCCCGGCCATTTCGCATTGCAACTGGAAGTGAGGACAACTGCATTGGAATTTTTGAAGGTCCTCCATTCAAGTTCAAGATGACCAAACAGGTTCAGATTAATAGTTGACTCTCTAAGCAGGTTGTTTGTAAGTGTTGAATATCTCTTTTTGAAACAATTCCTTTTCTTTGCCATTCCAGGATCACACCCGCTATGTTCAAGCTGTGCGGTATTCTCCAAATGGAGAGCAACTTGCAAGTGGTGGCTTTGATGGGAAAGTTTTCCTATATGATGGAAAGACCTCAGATCTCATCACTGAGATTGGTAGCCCTGCTCATAAGGGTGGTGTCTATGGGGTGAGCATCAAATCATGGATTTTTAATATATGAGCCTAAAGCAAAAACTGATTGGTATGGAAAAAAAATTGGAAGCCATTTTGAATAGCTAGCTGCATTTGGTTTTTTTTTTTGGATGAACTATGCAATATGCATGTATTTCCTTGTACACATTCTCACATGGTATAAGTGGGGCTCTTTCAAAGTTCTAGCTATAGCTTGCCTACCTGTAAGTTTTTCAGATTCAAGATTGTCCTCTCCATTTTAGAGAGATGTAGAGATATTAAATGCAGAGTATTGCAAAGTAATGTATGGGACATTCCATCATGACTCATGTTACATTTTCAAACAAATTTCAGAAATTAGTTGCACTATGCATTCTGAATTTTCAATTTTGGATCTTACCTGGAAATATCAAGTAGTAGGCATTGAACTTTTGTGCACTGTGCAATGTGCACTTTCTCAGTATATCTAAGTGTGAAAAAATGAAGGTAAGGTACTTGTGACTCACATTACAATAAAAGGATGCTATCTCCGATCAAAAGAAACCTGCTTAATTTTTTTATGAGGTATAGCCATTACTTCCCTGGCATTTAGGTCAAAGGTAAGGGATATGGCTAATAGTACATAAACTCCTAAAATACCCGCAGGCATTTTTAACTGGAAAAGTTCCTTGTGATTGAGTACAAGGCACTCAAGAAACTAGAAAAGCAAGTGCTTTAAATTTAGATATAATTTATCATTATTAAACTGAAAATAGAAAGAACAGGCATGAACTTATTTTGAACATAGTATACTATAATGTAGGCTCAGAAAATGTGACATTTATCATTCCATGTGAAAAGGAAAACATCAACAGTTTAAAACAAAAGAGGAAGTTGATGTTGCCATAGAGTGCATCCTACAACATACAATTTACTGTTTTTGATCATGGCTGTAATGTCATGCAACATTGCCAATCTAAATTTGAGGCAGCCAATATGGCTATATATCAACTCTTATCTGTAAATGCTTTTTTAAAGGTGTTATTTAGGCAAGAGCTGAAAATCTGGGGGATGAAACACATGATGCTTCCTATCCAAAGAGTCATCCTCAGTTACCTAACTCTGTTACTGCTGTGATGTCATGGATGAATGGATTTCCATGTGTAACATGAGTCACAATAATTGCCATTTTAATACCCAATCTCAAACTAGATCAGACCAGGATAGATAGTTGACTCAAAACCCAGGCCATTCTATAGTGGTATATGTCAAAATATTTGGCTTCTTTTCAGGAATCAAAAGAGTCATTGCTTATGAATGACTTCTAAGTCATCTTGGATATATTTTTTTTTTATTTCTTTGCAAGGAGAGGGAGGGAGAAACTCCCCACAAAACCCACTCATGTGTTGTAGTATTAGTCCCCATAACACAAGAGATGAGAGGGAAAGTTCATGGAAAAGTGTCATGAGTTGAGTTTTCATCATTATTACAAATGAATTTTGTGTAACTCTATGATACAATACTACCACATCCATGACCAAGCACTAACCTTTTCTGGCTTCCATCTCTTCAATCTCCTGAACTATTGGGCGGTTTTGACTAGGAAAAGACCATAGTAATGAGTAAATCCATAGCTACTCTTTGGCATATTCTGAATTGAAATAAAACAAGTTCCCGATGTGGTTGTTCATCTCAGCTATACAAAACAAGGAATTTTTCCTGACTCAGCCTGAGATTGGGTGTTAATGCCAATGCTGATCCAGAAGACTTGTATAATGAGACCTCTGGATCAGCAATTATGAAGTGTCTCTTCTTGCCTCTGTGTATCTTGAGCCTCTCATGTCATCAGGCTGCTAACATGGCATGCATTCCCTTTTGTTTGCTAGGTTGCCTGGGGTCCAGATGGACAAAGGCTGCTGACCTCCTCTGGAGACAAGACTGCCAGGTTGTGGGATGTCTCAACAGGGACCTGCATCTCTGAGTTCCCCATGGGAAATGCTGTGGATGATCAGCAGGTTTTTGCTCCCTTCTGTATAGCATTTAGGGCAAAACCATCTAAGTTTATGTAGTACCTATTACAGACACTTTAACATACATTGTTAGAGAATAAGCATTGACAAGACCACCCTCAGAAAGAGTTCTTTCTTGCAAGATGAACATGTGACAGCAAATGACATGCAATTGCCATGATTGTTTCTGCATGATTTCAAAATATTGGGTCAAAGTATTTGCTTCATCAGAGAAAACCCACAGAGCCAACTTTACTTTAGAAACATGTTGTGCATGGTATTGTTGATTTTTTGTGCTAAATTCTTATTCTTCAGGTAACTAGAGCAATGTAGAGTATTGCTACAAGGAATCCACATGCTATGAGCAGATTTTTGCCTTACTTCCAGTGTGTCCAAACAAAGTTGTGTTCAAACAAGTTATTTTGCATCTAAGTTTGGACATCCACACAATAGGCACTATTTGATGCTATTAGTCTTTGAAGGACAACACCTGTATCACCCCCATATCTACTCATATCATGCTCCCAGACACCAGAAAATGAGACATCCAGCTTGTACAATTTAGACATGACAAGCAAGTTAGAACACTCCCCCAGCTTAACTTTCTGAGCACAATGGTTTTACCCAATGTGAAGGCAGACTTTCTGTGAAAATACTCTTAGCTGTCTGAGATGCGTTTCATCAATATTTTGTTACCTGCCGTAAGTTAATGTTCTTTTTTGTGTTATGCCTATTTTGACTAGATAGTGCCAGCTGTTTAATTAAATTTAGTGATCCATTGAGTGCATTTTTTTTTACAGAATGATTTTAGGTTTTAGTTATCAAGTTATCTGTATGGGTTGTATTGCATTATGCATTCATCTTAACATTCCAGGTCTCATGCTTGTGGCAAGGCCAGTTCCTTCTGTCAGTGTCTTTGAGTGGTTTCATAAACTACTTGGACACCAATAACCCTGAGAAGCCCATACGAATAATCAAGGTGGGTGTGCTGTTTCTTATCACCATTTGCATAAGCATTCATCATTTTCCTCAGCATTCAAATGGAATATTTCTGTTCCTTTCAGGGTCACAATAAGCCCATGACTGCCATGACACTCTCTTCTGATCGCTCTACTATTTATACAGGATCTCATGATGGCTTTGTTACTCACTGGGACGTTGCTTCAGGTATTGCAGTAACCATATTTTGTTTGTTTCTATGGGGTGACCATAAAGTCATGACCCATTTGTTTTGCTGGATGATCACATTTTGTGAAGAATTACAAATTTAATTTTTTGCTGCTGGTCCTGGAAGATTGGGAGATCAGTGTATTTCTATAACAGGGAATCAGTGGTTGCATAACAAAGACTTCAGTGAAGGACACTCATACACACCAAACTGCTTTTTGAAGGCACATTGAGCATCAACCAATGATTTCCTGTTACAGAAATACTGTTCTGCTATTACTGCATGATGTTCTGTTGTCCACTTATGCATGGTTCAAACTAATCTCCCAACCTTCCAAGAACAACTGCAAAAAATTCAAATTTGTAACTTTTCACCAAATGTGATTATTCAGCAAAACAAATGGGTCATGACTTTTTGGTCACCCTATATATATCTATTGTTTTTGCTGTGATACTATAATTTATTTATTGCCTTGTAGGTGAGAATGATCGTGTGGCAGGCCAGGGACATGGGAACCAGATCAATGGAATGATAGCTCTTGGTGAAACTGTTTATTCTTGTGGGATTGATGATGCTTTGAGAGCAATCAGTCACACATCAAGGGCTTATTCTGGTGTGGAAGTTCGACTGGGATCTCAACCCCATGGTCTATCAGTTGGGGAGGATGGCACCATCATTGTTGCATGTGTGAATCAGGTGGGACTATGTGCCAGGTTGCATATGACTAGACCATTTTTGCACAAATTGGGATTGTTCAAAGAATGTCAACTTCAGGTGGTAGTGGTGAAAGATGGGACAAAGGTGAGCTCCTTGCCAGTGAACTATGAACCATCTTCCTGCTCTATCAACTCACAGAATGGTGATGTTGCTGTGGGTGGAACAGCAGATCAGAAAGCAAGTCTGTTTTTCCTTCAGTTTGCAGCATCTGCCATCCTTTTCTGACCTTTGTTCTTGCTTGGAATACTCCTGTTTTAGGTGCATGTGTATTCCTTGGCTGGTAATAGTTTGAGCCTCAAGCAGGAGTTGGAACATCATGGAGCTGTGACAGATGTCATGTACTCCTCTGATGGGCAGTATCTAGCTGCCTGTGATGCCCATCGGAAAATTGTTGTTTATGCCCTCCCTGGTTATGAGGTATGGCAGGATAGTGTCGTTTTGATTCGCTCTTTGGTCTGTCTCTTCACCTGCTTGATTAGAGAGGATTCTAATGAATGTGATTCTTTTCTCCCTTTTTCACTTAAAAAAGCTGGCACACCGTCAGGAATGGGGCTTCCACACTGCCAAAGTGAACACCATTGCTTGGAGTCCAAACTCCAGGCGTCTAGCCAGTGGTAGTCTTGATACCTTCATCATGATTTGGAACATGGATAACCCTTCAAGACATATTGAGATCAAGAGTAAGTCCTTGCACGCATTACAGTAGCAACTGTGTTGGCAGATCTTTCAGTCAAGCCCCTCTTCTCCAATTTCACAGATGCACATCCAATGAGCCAGATCACCAAGTTGACATGGATCGACAACACAACCCTCATATCTGTGGGACAGGATAGCAACACCAAGATATGGAGTATCCCTCTGTAAAAGCATAGGGGATTTGCTTCCTTGGAGGTATGTTCACATCAGCCAGATATTCTGTGTGGTCATGCATATGGTCCTGTATAACTCTGAATTTGCTGCATGCTGGCATAAATGATGTTTGCTGGATTTTTAAACTTTGTAACAAGGCATGTAAAACGGCATATTGATGCAAACATTTTCAGATTTCCCTGTAAAAGCCTGTCGTGAATGTTTTCAGTCATGAAAGCAAACCACACTTTTGCCAGTATGCAGGCTTACCCTGGGTTAAACCACCAGGTCATTGCATCTCATTTTAAATCATGCTGCCAAAATCCCAGGTTAATAGGGTACAACATTTGATCAGTGCAGGTAGTGTCCTGTCTTGATAGGCATGTCTTCTTGCATTTGCTCTCATGGTTGCCTTGCATTGATACAGATGTTGTCCTTTTAACCCCTCAAGCTGGTAATGCTACTGTTGCTGACTAATGCACGAGGCTGCAAGTACAGACTTGGGATACTGGCTTGAGGGGTTAAAAAATTATCTAGTCATTCATTATTTGTAAGAGGGTAAATTTGGACTTGAAGTTTTTGGACACAGTATTTCTAACCCTTTGGTGTCCTTCATCCTACTCAAAATGGTGCCAAATTACCTTTTGTTGTTGAACTGTGTCTTCCTCAGTAACAAGGACTCTTGGTGGGTGTGTTGTTTCTGCCAGTGAGAAGAAAACTTCATAAAAGACTCTTCGTTCCTTATGTCTCCCAAAGAAGAGGAATCAATCCTCTGCTTTAGTCCTCTGGTCCACTAACCTCTTCCACCTTCCATGTGATACACGTGATTGGGTCCCTTACTGCCATGCATGAGATCCTGGAGATCGGCCAGCATATCACAGTTGGGTGCTTGGTACACATGTGCCTTCCAGGGCTTCCCCTACTCGATTTTGCTTTTCAGCAAAAGCATTTTGAAGACTCTTGGTGAATCACAAACAGCTAATTAAATTAATTTCTGAATTCCAAATCTGCCTCTTCCAAGAGTGAGCTTTGATATTATTTATTTGCACAGTCTAATATTTGGGAGATTGTCTCCTGTGTAAAGGCATGCTTTTGGCTACTCTGAGAGCCTGACCCTTTTGTTCTGATGCTGTGTTTGACCAAGTTGCCACTTGTTCAAAAACAGGAAGATGTGCTGCTCCTCAGCTTCAAGTCCAGCGTTTGGCTCTGATTCTTTTATCATCACCAGACTACAGTGTGATCTATGTCATTTGAATATTTTTCATCATGTGCTTATTCCACATTGATGGATTTTGCTCAATGTTTGTTATGTGGATATGGCTCTTTCTGTTCCCTCCCTCCCAGTACCTAATCTCAGGTTTTTAGCGTTTTTTTCATTGTGGCCACTTGCAGTTGTTCTCAATCAGAATAGAAGACTCATTTTCTCAAAGGGAAGCTTCAGTGAAATTCATTGTGTGATTTGCATTCTTCCATTCTTGAAATAAGTCATATTGGTGATTTTTGTGTTTTTTATGTATTGTACTGTAGGCTTTTATGCTACTTTTGTCAGGCTATGTATCAGTGAGTCTAACTTGCCAGGATCATCATATACTAAATTGTGAAAACATAAAAGAAGGAAGTTTTTGCATCAGTGTGATGAAATAAACAATTCTTATGCAGGCACGGTTTGTGATTTTCCTGCTGGATGAGAGCATTCTTCACACCAGGGATGTGTTAGGATGATGCAAGACTGGTTGTGATTTAAAACACGATTTTGGGACCGTACTGCAGGGCTGCCCAGAGGGGGGTGGGGCAATTGGGGCAATCTGCCCCGGGCCCCTTGTATCAAGGGGTCTCCGGTTTAGTTTTGCCCCGGGCCCCTGGAAACCTCTGGGCGGCCCTGCCTTACTGCAAACAATGCAGGAGCCTCTATGAGATGAAAGCAGACTTTTCACCCTTCTTGGTGATCGTTAAGAGCAGCCACTCTCCATATTCACCTGTACAGACGTTCAGTACCGTTCTGCAAAAAGGGATTTTAATTTCAGATGGACATTCAATTGCTTGATTTGGGGCCAAAGAGATCCTCGATGAGACTTCGTGAAACCCAAGACCCCTACACCCAAATTGAAATCAGCAAATGAAGTTCTTATTTCAAATAGAGGGCTTCGATTGACTTTAGCGTTGATGGCAATGTTTTATTGCCTGGAAACTTTCTGGGTCCCCGGGGACCCACGTCATGCAGTAAAAACTGCATCTACTCTCCTAATGATACCCAATGCTTTAGCCCCTAGAGTGACTTGGATTGCAAGGAGGAAACGCCCCCGCTCGTCCTTCGGTCTTGCTTGCTATCCATTTCTCGTGTAAGTACCAGGAGCGTACTAATTAAACTCCGCGTGACCTTCGAGGACGAGAACGGACATGACGTCATTCGTGACGTGTCATTCCCTCTCCTCGATTGGTTTCACTCGTGCTGAAAAAGGATCTGCTCATCTGTCCGTTTTCTCTTTTCTCTCTGTTAACTCGCCTTCATGGAGCCGTATAGAACTCGGCCAGGGTTGAATCCGTGGAATGAATGTTGCACGGATCCCTGGAGTCTGGAGGCATCTCGGGAGGATGCTCGCGATCGATCGATAATTTGGCTTGAAATAAAAAACGCGTTTTCACATTCTCTGGATTATCTCCTCGTGACGCCTTGAGAATAACTGAAACCCTTTCGGATTCCTTGGATCGCGATGCTCTTTTCCCCTTGGGGCGATCGGATGTGACGCAAGAACCAACTCATTGATGCATAATTAAATAATAATGGTAAACCGAGCGATTCCGCTTTTGTTGGGAGTGACGGCTCGAAAAAGCAAACAAAAGCACGAAGGTCCCTTCGTCTGGGGTCGACGGCTCATCTTGATTATTCTTGATTTCCCGGGAGATAAGGAGCGTCCTTGAATGCTGAGACGTTTCGAGAGGGGTTAGCTTCTTTCCTTTTTCGACCTCGTCCCTGCGACGCGAGTGAAACCCGCTTCATCGTAGAATCGATTTCGACCGGCCGGATATTTCGAGTCTCGGAAACGAAAAAATATATATTGGGTGAGGCAAAAAAAAAGGGTTCAGTTCTTAGAAATTTTGTGGCGTCTCTGAAACAGCAACTAGAACGAAGAGGTTCCTTTCAAACACACCTCTATGCACCTTTTGAACATCCGAATTTTTTTTGCCCGTTTATTTGTAGCCGTTTTAGCACACAAGTGATTTTACAAAGGCAACTGGAAGTTTATTTTCGCTTTCGCACCTGGACGCTGACGGGAGGACCTGCCCCACTCATGAGGATTCGTTTTAATGAAACTTTTTTTTTTTCCTCTGTGCTTCAGAATCCGCTAAGCAGATATCTGACTCGTTCTTAATGCGTCTGGCGATTTGCTGAGAGGGATTTCGCATCCCAGGATCATCACCTCGAGAAACAATGAATCGTTCCACGTGAACGCAGCTTCCTTCAGTTCCGGATCGTTTTAGTCCTCAGCTCCTTCGCTTATCAGATAAACCGGTTTCTCGCAGCTTGTGAATCGATCATAGGCCTAGCCTTCTTTCATCCTTGACCAGGAAATTCTGGCAAAATAATTTGTCCCACCCCAACCTTTCGCAAAGATCAACATTTCCATGGTCAGACGGAGGAGCTCTGGCTCGAAATTAGTGCGCTCCACGCGTACCAACTGCTCTTCCGCCGATGTTTCCTAGCGCAAAAAAAAAATTCAGTTGCCTTTGCGTCGTCGTTCCTGTGCTAAAACGGCTGGAGAAAAGGACAAGAATTTTAGGACTTTTAACGGAGATGTAGAAGTTGTTGCAAGTAAAAAAATATATATTTGCCATGCTATCTGCTATCTCATGAACTTAGAAAGACTCATGAAAAGACTCTCAAAGAGCAGCGCGATTTTTTGCCTCACCCGGTATATTGGGGTAGAGGCTCCATTTGCTTTCGGCGAAATATATTATATCTTGCTCCTCTCTTGTATATACCATACGACCCATGCTACCCCATGCTACGCATTGCTACCATCTTCTGTACTTTCGTCTACCGTGTCTACACCATGCTACCCCATGCTACCCATTGCTACCATCTTTTGT
>CAJPEV010001511.1:0-40414 GCA_905338385.1 Darwinula stevensoni
CGAAATTTAGATTCAAATTTTGAGAGGAATCCAGGGGGAGGCTCAAGGCATGCCAACATATGCCACAACTTCGTAGCAACCAGTTGATTTAAAATTAACGTTCGGCCTCAGTAAGATATGAACTTGAATCTGAACTCGAGTTTTGTTTCTGCTTCTTCCCAATTCTTCAGTTCATAGGCCGCGACTCCAAGGAGCTTCAGGCCATCGGCACACCATGAAAACGAGCCGGGAGAGTCTGCTCTTGTCCGCCACGAACCGCACCAAAGACGACGGGTTTTTCTAATATTTAGGCAAGCATTGGAAGCTGCAGCGTACACTTCATAACATGATTGCAAAATTCGAAAACCAGGGTCCGAGGAGATAAAAAGGGTAACATCATCAGCATAGGCCGAGATCATGATGGGGCGAAAGGCAACTGAAGAATTAAAAGCAAACGGCGATAGTCGACGGCTAAGAATATGCAAATAGGTTCAATGGAGGTGGAATATAAAAACCCGGAAAGGGTTGTCGGATGCCTTGTCTCAGAGGCATCCGGCCTCTGAGAAAAGGAAAGGGGGCGAACACATACTTCCCGACTCGAACGATACATTCTGCATTTTAGTAAAGCAATTTAATGGTATCGATGAAAGAGGGAGGAAATCCGAACTTTTCCAGTATAAAAAAGAGAAAATCATGATGAACTCTATCAAAAGCCTTCTCTTGGTCGAGATAGATGACGGCAAGGGGGATATCTTAAGAGTTGGAGTACCATATCACATCCCTGATTAGGTGAAGATTATCATGAATCGTCCGGTTTGGTATGCTATTGACGATGGAGATCACTCGTTTAAATCTGATAGTTAAAACTTTAGCAAAAATCTTACAATCAATATTGAGGAGCGTGATGGGTCGCCAATTCCGTAAGTCCAGTCGATCTCCTCCTTTAGGAATGAGAGTGAGAATGCCTCTTCGCATAAAACGTGGGAGCTCGCCAGACCGGATGAAAAATTGAAAAAACATCAAACAGGGAATTTCGCAAATGAGGCCAGAAAAAGTGGAAAAATTCCGCAGTCATACCGTTTCGACCGGTGCTCTTCCGTTTCGAAAGTGATATTGAAGTTTTGAAAGAGTCATTGGCCGACCTTGTCGCCAGTTGCGATGTCGGAATACACTTCGATGTTTAAAAATGCCAGATATGCTTCTTTAGATTCGACATCTCAGCCCATGATGTCGGTCATGGCAATGCGGGATGATTATTAATTTTTTCCTTTTGTCGCTGGCCAACTTAGTTGCCGGTGGCTATGTCGGAATTAACTTGGATATTTAAAAATAATGGGTTTCCACGCTTGGATTCGATATCGCAGGCCTCTCATATCGGTTTTCGCAATGAGTGATGAATTGAAAATTTCCTGGTGTCGCTAGCCGACTTGGTTCCTATTAGCAATGTCAGAAGTCACTTGCATATTTAAAAATAATGGGTTGCCACGCTTGGATTCGACATCGCAACCCTCTCATATCGGTTTTCGCAATGAGGGATGAATTGAAATTTTCCTGGTGTCGCTAGCCGACTTGGTCGCCCGTGGCAATGTCGGAATTCACTTGGATATTTAAAAATAATGGGTTTCCTCGCTTGCATTCGACATCGCAGGCCTCTCATATCGGTTATGGTAGTGATGAATGCATCGAAATTTTGATCGTGTCGTTGGGCGATTTAGTCCCCGGTGGCGATGTCGGAATTAACTTGAATATTTAAATATGCTTGGTTTCCTTGCTTGCATTCGACATCGCAACCCTCTCATATCGGTTATCGCAATGAGTGATGAATTGAAATTTTCCTGGTGTCGCTAGCCGACTTGGTCGCCCGTGGCAATGTCGGAATTCACTTGGATATTTAAAAATAATGGGTTTCCTCGCTTGCATTCGACATCGCAGCTCTATGATATCGGTTCTGGCAGCGAGAGTTGCATGGAAGATTTGAACGTGTCGCTGGCCGACTTGGTTGCCATTGGAGATGTCAGAAGTCACTTGGATATTTAAAAATAATTTGTTGCCACGCTTGGATTCGACATCGCAACCCTCTCATATCGGTTTTCGCAATGAGGGATGAATTGAAATTTTCCTGGTGTCGCTAGCCGACTAGGTTGGCATTGGTGATTTCAGAAGTCACTTGGATATTTAAAAATAATGGGTGTCCACGCTTGGATTCGACATCGCAGCCCTCTCACATCGGTTATGGCAATGAGTGATGAATTGAAATTTTCCTGGTGTCGCTAGCCGACTTGGTCGCCCGTGGCAATGTCGGAATTCACTTGGATGTTTAAAAATAATGTGTTTCCACGCTTGCATTCGACATCGCAACCCTCTCATATCGGTTATGGCAATGAGTGATGAATTGAAATTTTCCTGGTGTCGCTAGCCGACTAGGTTGGCATTGGTGATTTCAGAAGTCACTTGGATATTTAAAAATAATGTGTGTCCACGCTTGGATTCGACATCGCAGCCCTCTCATATCGGTTATGGCAATGAGTGATGAATTGAAATTTTCCTGGTGTCGCTAGCCGACTTGGTTGCCCGTGGCAATGTCGGAATTCACTTGGATATTTAAAAATAATGGGTTTCCTCGCTTGCATTCGACATCGCAGCTCTTTGATGTCGGTTCTGGCAGCGAGAGTTGCATGGAAGATTTGAACGTGTCGCTGGCCGACTTGGTTGCCATTGGAGATGTCAGAAGTCACTTGGATATTTAAAAATAATGGGTTTCCACGCTTGGATTCGACATCGCAGCCCTCTCATATCGGTTATGGCAATGAGTGATGAATTGAAATTTTCCTGGTGTCGCTAGCCGACTTGGTTGTTATTAGCGATGTCAGAAGTCACTTGGATATTTAAAAACAATGGGTTGCCACGCTTGGATTCGACATCGTAGCCCTCTCATATCGGTTATGGTAGTGATGAATGCATTGGAATTTTGATCGTGTCGTTGGGCGATTTAGTCCCCGGTGGCGATGTCGGAATTAACATGGATATTTAAATATCCTTGGTTTCCTTACTTGGATTCGACATCGCAACCCTCTCATATCGGTTATGGCAATGAGTGATGAATTGAAATTTTCCTTTTGTTGCTAGCCGACTTGGTCGCCCGTGGCAATGTCGGAATTCACTTGGATATTTAAAAATAATGGGTTTCCTCGCTTGCATTCGACATCGCAGCTCTATGATATCGGTTCTGGCAGCGAGAGTTGCATGGAAGATTTGAACGTGTCGCTGGCCGACTTGGTTGCCATTGGAGATGTCAGAAGTCACTTGGATATTTAAAAATAATGGGTTTCCACGCTTGCATTCGACATCGCAGCCCTCTCATATCGGTTATGGCAATGAGTGATGAATTGAAATTTTCCTGGTGTCGCTAGCCGACTAGGTTGGCATTGGTGATTTCAGAAGTCACTTGGATATTTAAAAATAATGGGTTTCCACGCTTGGATTCGACATCGCAACCCTCTCATATCGGTTATGGCAATGAGTGATGAAGTTTTCCTGTCGTCCCTAGCTGACTTGGTTGCTATTAGCGATGTCAGAAGTCACTTGGATATTTAAAAATAATGTGTTTCCACGCTTAGATTCGACATCGCTGCTCTTTGATATCGGTTCTGGCAGCGAGAGTTGTATGGAAGATCTGAACGTGTCGCTGGCCGACTTGGTTGCCATTGGAGATGTCAGAAGTCACTTGGATATTTAAAAATAATTTGTTGCCACGCTTGGGTTCGACATCGCAGCCCTCTCATATCGGTTATGGCAATGAGTGATGAATTGAAATTTTCCTTTTGTCGCTAGCCGACTTGGTCGCCCGTGGCAATGTCGGAATTCATTTGGATATTTAAAAATAATGGGTTTCCTCGCTTGCATTTGACATCGCAGCTCTATGATATCGGTTCTGGCAGCGAGAGTTGCATGGAAGATTTGAACGTGTCGCTGGCCGACTTGGTTGCCATTGGAGATGTCAGAAGTCACTTGAATATTTAAAAATAATGGGTTTCCACGCTTGGATTCGACATCGCATTCGATATCGGTTATAGTAGTGATGAATGCATTGAAATTTTGATCCTGTCGTTGGGCGATTTAGTCCCCGGTTTCGATGTCGGAATTAACTTGGATATTTAAATATGCTTGGTTTCCTCCCATGGATTCGACATCGCTGCTCTATGATATCGGTTCTGGCAGCGAGAGTTGCATGGAAGATTTGAACGTGTCGCTGGCCGACTTGGTTGCCATTGGAGATGTCGGAATTCACTTGGTTATTTAAAATTAATGGTTTGGCACGCTTGGATTCGACATCGCAACCCTCTCATATCGGTTTTCGCAATGAGGGATGAAGTTTTCCTGGTGTCGCTAAACGACTTGGTCGCCCGTGGCCATGTCGGAATTCACTTGGATATTTAAAAATAATGGGTTTCCTCGCTTGCATTCGACATCGCAGCTCTTTGATGTCGGTTCTGGCAGCGAGAGTTGCATGGAAGATTTTAACGTGTCGCTGGCCGACTTGGTCGCCCGTGGCAATGTCGGAATTCACTTGGATATTTAAAATTAATCTTTTGCCACGCTTAGATTGGACATCGCAACCCTCTCATATCGCTTTTCGCAATAAGTGATGAAGTTTTCCTGGTGTCGCTAGCCGACTTGGTCGCCCGTGGCAATGTCGGAATTCACTTGGATGTTTAAAAATAATGTGTTTCCACGCTTGCATTCGACATCGCTGCTCTTTGATATCGGTTCTGGCAGCGAGAGTTGTATGGAAGATCTGAACGTGTCGCTGGCCGACTTGGTTGCCATTGGAGATGTCAGAAGTCACTTGGATATTTAAAAATAATGGGTTTCCACGCTTGGATTCGACATCGCAGCCCTCTCATATCGGTTATGGCAATGAGTGATGAATTGAAATTTTCCTGGTGTCGCTAGCCGACTTGGTTGTTATTAGCGATGTCAGAAGTCACTTGGATATTTAAAAACAATGGGTTGCCACGCTTGGATTCGACATCGTAGCCCTCTCATATCGGTTATGGTAGTGATGAATGCATTGGAATTTTGATCGTGTCGTTGGGCGATTTAGTCCCCGGTGGCGATGTCGGAATTAACATGGATATTTAAATATCCTTGGTTTCCTTACTTGGATTCGACATCGCAACCCTCTCATATCGGTTATGGCAATGAGTGATGAATTGAAATTTTCCTTTTGTTGCTAGCCGACTTGGTCGCCCGTGGCAATGTCGGAATTCACTTGGATATTTAAAAATAATGGGTTTCCTCGCTTGCATTCGACATCGCAGCTCTATGATATCGGTTCTGGCAGCGAGAGTTGCATGGAAGATTTGAACGTGTCGCTGGCCGACTTGGTTGCCATTGGAGATGTCAGAAGTCACTTGGATATTTAAAAATAATAAAAAATAATGGGTTTCCTCGCTTGCATTCGACATCGCAGCTCTTTGATGTCGGTTCTGGCAGCGAGAGTTGCGTGGAAGATTTGAACGTGTCGCTGGCCGACTTGGTCGCCCGTGGCAATGTCGGAATTCACTTGGATATTTAAAATTAATTTTTGCCACGCTTGGATTGGACATCGCAACCCTCTCATATCGGTTTTCGCTATGAGTGATGAAAATTTCCTGGTCTCGCTAGCCGACTTGGTTGCCATTGGAGATGTCAGAAGTCACTTGGATATTTAAAAATAATGGGTTTCCTCGCTTGCATTCGACATCGCAGGCCTCTTATATCGTTTATGGCCATGAGTGATGAATTGAAATTTTCCTGGTTTCGCTAGCCGACTTGGTTGCTATTAGCGATGTTAGAAGTCACTTGGATATTTAAAAACAATGGGTTGCCACGCTTGGATTCGACATCGTAGCCCTCTCATATCGGTTATGGTTGTGATGAATGCATTGAAATTTTGATCGTGTCGTTGGGCGATTTAGTCCCCAGTGGCGATGTCGGAATTTATTTGGATATTTAAAGAAGTCTGGTATTATTGCTTCGATAAGACATCGCAGTTCTATGACATCGGTTATGCCCAAGTTACTTAGCATGTTAATGAGACGTTTCCGAAATGTTGGCTGTGTTGCTCTATGTTGCAAGTTGCTGTATAACATTGATAAAACATTGCTTCAATGGTCTCACTTGGAATGTTGCTGAGACATTTCTACGAATGTCATTGCAACATTAGCTATCATCATTGAGAAAATGTTGACACTCTTGACATCGAGAACGTAGCGACAACATTCTGATACAACATGGACTTAGAAGTTTTAGAGAATGGTAATGTTGTCCTCCTTGGCACGAGATGCAGGCATAAGTCTCGCTTTCTCACAGTACACAAAAGTGCCCATCTCCCTTTCCCTGGAATAGTCCCGCAAAGGAATGGCATGTCTCACATTGTCTCATTATAGGAATCAATGTACACGGACATTTCATCACCTGTTATCCTCATTTTCCTGACAGGTTAATGGGGTCAATGGAGGTAATGGGGTCAAGATAAAAAAATCTCATATTTCCAAAAAGATCCCTTTCATCCTACAGGGCAATAAAACGTTGGTAGTGAGTCTGTGATCTCAATCCTGTTCTCATTCATGGTACCAGCTGAGAAAACGAAGGATTGATCTCGTGGACACTCCATAGAATATTGCGGTTGGACCTTTTCCTGTATTGTGCAATTTAGCACATCCAGGGGAAGTTCACCTGCAAAAATGTACTGTCTCCTGCCTGTACATGTTACAGTCACTGTATTATGCATGGGTCCTCTACCCATGCATAATACAGTAAAACCAGTACACGCTTCGTCCAGTTGATGAGAATGTCTGAATAGAGTGGTAATGTATATGGTGCGAATGGATGAAATAAATAATTCAATGTTGGTCGAATATCGGTCCAGTTCAGGACCAGTGAAGCCTACGCTTTTCCTTTATGCCAATACAGGCCCAGATTAGGTGCCCGTGAAGCAACGTTTTTAATCAACATTGCAGCAACATAAATCCTGAAACGTATCTGCAACGTATATGAAATGAATAAGTAGCGATTTGCAACGTAAATGCAATGTTCCTTCGCAACATTTGAGCAACGTTGACGTTTTGGACTTTACACATAGATGCAACATTGTTCATCAATATTTCCTAAACGTTGCTGTAATATCTTGTGTTACTTGGGTGGTAGAGAAAGATGCATTTTGAAGGAGTCGTTGGCCGACTTTGTCGTTGGTGGCGATGTCGGAATTTACTTCGATAATTAAAAATGCTAGGTTTCTATTATATCGGTTATGGCTGTGAGTGATGCATAGATATTTTGAGGTTTCAAAAGGACCTTAATACGTCATAGCAGATGAATCAACAAACACACTATTGGAAGAATGCCATCATCCACACAATGAAAACGAAATAGCTTTGGAAGAGTCTCCGTTTAGGATAAAAAATGAAGCATCAAAACCAGAGTGATGAATAGAATTGTTGCAGGAGTCGTTGGACGTTAAAAATGCTGGATTTCCTCGCTTAGATTCGACATCGCAGGCTTATCACGTCGGTTATGGCGGCGAGTGATGCATACAAATTTTGAACGTGTCGGTCGACTTGGTTGAGTGTAGCTCTTGCCGAATTCACTAGAATCTTTAAAAAATCTGGTTTTTATTGCTTAGGACAGGACATTGTAGCCCTATGATGTCGTTGATGGTAGTGAGTGTTGCATGGAAAATTTGAACGTGTCGTTGGCCGACTTGGTTGCCGGTTGCAATGGCGGTATTAACTTGGATATTTAAAAAAGCTGGGTTTCCTTGCTTCAATATGACTTCGGAGCCGTATGACGTCGGTTATGGCAGTGAGTAATGCATAGAAGTTTTGAAGGAGTCGTTGGCCGACTTTGTCGCCGGTGGCGATGCCGGAAGTCACTTGGTTATTTAAAAATGCTGACTTTCCTCCCTTGGATTCGACATCGTAGCCCTATGATATAGGTCAAGGCAATGAGTGATGCATGGAAGTGTTGCAGGTGTCTTTGCCCGACTTGGTCGCAGGTTGTGTTGGCGGAATTCACTTGTATATTTAAAAAAGCCTGGTAAAGTATACCAGGCTTTTGATAAGACAGCGCAGCTGTAATGACGTCGGTTATGGCTGTGAATGATGCACAGAAAATTTCCTGGTGTCGCTGGCCGACCTGGTTGCCGGTGGCGATGTCGGAATTAACTTGACTATTTAAAAAAAAGCTGGGTTTCCTCGCTTGGATTCGACATCGCAGCCCTATATCGGTTATGGCAGTGAGTGATGCAGGTGTCGTTGGCCGACTTTGTCGATGTTGGCGATTTCGGAATTTAGTGTGATCTTTAAGAAAATAGGGTTTTCTTGATTCAATTCGAACTCTATGACTTTGCTTTGCTTTTGGTGAAGCATTAAAAAATATCCGGTGTCGTAGCATTCATGGTCGCAGGTGGCGTTCACCGAATTTAGTCGGATCGTTAAGATATTGTTGTTTTCTTGCTAAGTTACGATATCGCAGCTCTCTTACCTCTATTTTGGCTATTGGGTGATGGCAAGGAAATTTGCTTTGTCGTAGGGAGACATAATCGCATGTGACGATTGCCGAATTCAGTCTAATCTTTCAGGCTTTTCTTTGTTCGGGTTTACCCCTCAGCTTCATGAACTGGGTTTTCGCTGTGGGTGAGGCATTTAAAAATTATTGTTGTCTTTGGCGGACAGTCTTATGTGGCGATTGTCGAATTCACTTGGATCGTAAAGAAATTTTCGAATTCAAATTTCGAAAGAAATTTGTTTTCTTGCTTCGATACATCACAGCTGTGTCTTCGATTTAGGCCATGGGAGATGCATTTAAACATTTCCAGTATCCTCGGTTGACGTATTCGCAGGTGGCCATTGCCGAATTAAGTCGTATCGTTCATGAAGTTGGGTTTTCTTGCTTCACATCGACTTTGCCTATGTGGCCTCGGTTTAGGCTATGGGGAATGCATATACTAATTTTCCATGACGTCGTCGGCCATTGTTGCAGGTGGCGCTTTTTTTTTTTGCTTGAATGCTTGAAATGTTGCCTTTTTTTTCTCCCTTTGATTCCAGATCCTATCCATTTGAAGTCGGTTTTGACAATGGTTGATGGAAATAAAATTTCCTTTCCATACCGTCATAAATATTTGCTTGTGGCGATTTCTGGATCCAGTCGGTATGTTTGGAGAGTTGCTTTTTTTCTCCCTTCAACTCGACATCATAGCTGTATGAATTCGTTTTCGATATATGTTGACACCTTGAAATTTTCCCTTTTACATCGGCCAATATAGTCGCAGTCGCGATTCCTATCTTTAGTGTTTGTTTGGAAAGGTTTTTTTTTATCTTTCGATTTCACATCGTAGCTGTTTGTAGTCTGTTTTAGCTACTTGTGATGGAAAGGAAAATTTCAGTTTTTATCGTGAGAGATTAGTCCGATGCTCAGGTAGGGTATTTAATTCGGATAGCAGATTGAGGGATTAAGTAGTAATGAAGCTGGTTTCAGGCTGGATTTCCTGTAATGTCCTGATATGGCATGTTGCCTGTTTGACAAGCTCATATATATTTATTCAAACTTAGAGAAAATTATGGAATAGTGGCCCCCTTTTCAAGGTATGTGTATTATATGTTTTCTGCTGGTTACACTTTGAATTCTGCAAATAATAATTTGGCATGAAAGGAGGATTGTTGCAAAATTCTTTAAATCATCAATTTAAGATGCCAGGTGGCTCTGGGACAAAAGGGAACACTGCTTGATTAATGTGGAGAAAGAGAAAGAGAGGAAGGATGGGGGACTACTAATCAAATCAGCCACCCTGTGACAGAAGGGCAGGCCCACCCAGAGGTTTCCAGTGACTTGTGGCTAAACTAAACCAGAGGTATGAATGAGGTATGTATGAATGGGGATGGCTGGATGGGCCCTTTTGTGATCTTGGCATTGGATCTCATTGGAGGCCCCCTTGAGGTTATCATATGCAAGGCCCATGGCAGATTGTCCCTATGCCCCCTCCCTCCCTTCCCTCTGGGTGGGCCTGCACAAGGGTGACTCTATTACTCCATGTATCAGGAAAAAAAAAAATCAGTTTCTATGAACAATAATATGAGAAATCTGAAGTTAACTGGACTATTCCATCTGCATACCAGCTGGAACCATGATCTGTTTTACAGATTGAACCAGCTTAAAACCAGCTGGTTTTAGGTAGTGTATGTAACTGGTTCTAGCTGGAAAAACCATCTGAAATTTTTAATTGGGCATATTCTATACCATTTTTTATTTTAACATTGCTAAGCAGGAGATTCTGAAAATAATCATACACACTAACAATTTAAGTGGGACTGTGCCTCTGACAAGGACCCTGCTGAGCTCTTTGGGCTCTAAACTCTTTTGCATTATATTTCCCTTTTGCAAATTTAGACTTTACTTTCAATTAATTCACAGGTGATGTTGAGTTCATGCCCACAGGTGTGATTGGCTTCCCAGGCCTCTTGATATCCTGAACACTGCCTGATATGATAAAGAAACTTCTTTATCATAGCTTTAAACACCTGAGGCTTGTAAAAACCAGTGCACAAACATGTTTCTGTGTAGAAGGCCTCCGAATGGATGAAATAAATAATTCAATGTTGGTCGAATATCGGTCCAGTTCAGGACCAGTGAAGCCTACGCTTTTCCGTTATGCCAATACAGGCCCAGATTAGGTGCCCGTGAAGCAACGTTTTTAATCAACATTGCAGCAACATAAATCCTGAAACGTATCTGCAACGTATATGAAATGAATAAGTAGCGATTTGCAACGTAAATGCAATGTTCCTTCGCAACATTTGAGCAACGTTGACGTTTGGACATTTACACATAGATGCAACATTGTTCTTCAATATTTCCTAAACGTTGCTGTAATATCTTGTGTTACTTGGGTGGTAGAGAGAGATGCATTTTGAAGGAGTCGTTGGCCGACGTTGTCGTCGGTGGCGATGTCGGAATTTACTTCAATAATTAAAAATGCTAGGTTTCCTCGCTTGGATTCGACATTGCAGCCCTATATCGGTTATGGAAGTGAGAGATGTATAGAAAATTTAGGCAGGCCCATGGCAGATTGTCCCTATGCCCCCTCCCTCCCTTCCCTCTGGGTGGGCCTGTAAGGCCTGTAAAGGGCTTGTAAAAACCAGTGCACAAACATGTTTCTGTGTAGAAGGCCTCCACAGTAGCCATTATGTTGTGTCCATGTCCATTGTAACAGCAAACCAATTCAGGATAGTGTTTTGGTTTGACAGGGCATGCTGTCTGTTGCCTGGCTTAGGCTATGCGAGGGTGACCAGATTTTTTTCAGGAAAAACCTGGACATTTTTGCCAGGATGTTAGTCCCTGCGATGGGAACTCTAACACCAGGATGGAAAGGAAAATTCAATTTTGGACTGTCTCGGTAAAACTGGAACGTCTGGTCTCCTTAGGCTACATTGTGCGGTCTGATGACCAAACCACAGCACAACGTGCTGTAATGGTTACCTTTTACTCTGGATTTAACATTCCATACTGGCTACCATATTGTTTCTAATTCTGCCATATTTTCGGCAGCATGCTGTTCTTCCTGTATCATATGAGAAACGGACATTAAAACGAGATGAAAACGTAGGTCCGAATGCACAAACCCCATTTAGGGTAGATAAAGGGGCCTTTAAACTAAAGAGTTCTTTCCCCCCCCCCCCCCCCCATAGAAATCCATGTATTCCTAAAGGACCGTTAACTAAAGGAGGTTTTAGCATTGGGCCGACCAGACAAAACGGGTTACCACGTGTTCCATATGAAGCACATGCAATTCTAGCAGGGATGTGGGATTTGTGTTTCGTCGTTTCAATCTAGAAGCTAGAATCTGTGTCTGAAAATATTGGAACGTTCGAAAATATTCGAACATGATAGATAATGTTTTTTTCCCTGAGAGATTGTGACTGTTTCGTCCTTCTTAAAGCTTTTTTTTTTAAATGCATGTATGTTGAAGCATTCAACCTTAATTCTTTTCAAAGATGGGATATCTCTGACTCTTGTGGTTAACATGGCTGAACACTGGGGAAAGTAGGTCGTTTTGTCTAATGTCGAACGTTGTTGATTCGTTGATTGAAGTTGGAGCCTATTCTGTCCTAGGTTGGGCTCAGCATTTTGTTAGTGTTCTGTTTGCGGTCTAACTGTCTTGCTTCGTAGTTTTATTTGTGATTCATTTCTCTTCTGAGTATATAAGAATGTCGTTTCCTCTTTCAACTATGGTGTAGATCTCCTAGGACAAAATCTATGGTAACATGGATTCAGAATATGTTCTCGTCCTCGCTCCAAAAGTGCAACGCTATAGGCCTAGCCTAGACTAAGCATTGGCATATATATACAGTTGACCTGCAACTTTCAACTACGTCTAAATAAGGTTATGTGGGGAAGTATGTGTTGTGAAATGCATTGAATGAAATGCTACAATATTAATTTTGTCAAGGCGAGATTGTTATTTGGAAAGGTGACTTGGAGGGTGATCTTACCAGGGCATAGTTCTGAAGAGAGTTCATTTAGGAAATGTAGGCCAATAGCCAGGTAATGAGGAATGCCCCAGTTGGTTATACTTCTGTGATGTGTAATTAGAGATTAAAAAGTTAAATCAGCTTGAGAAATTATTTCTGTTGGTTTTGACCTCAGGAAACTCTATTGTAAAGAAACTTTTGCTAAACCATTTGGTAAAATTTTCACCTGAATCTGATATTTTATATATTTGATTTTTTAAATTATGGAACTGACATCCATTCATAAGTTCTGTTGACTAGTGTCAAGAGTATCTAAGAAAAAAAGGTTGAATTCATGGGGAAAAGAAACTGCTTTTCTTGCATGATGGAAGAAATGTGTCATAATCAGCATTTGCAAATATGTAATTGAGGGACCCTGTGCTGCCCTAAATTGGAAAGAGACTAAGAGACTAAAATGAAATGCAGGGAATAACAATGGCAGTAATGAGATTTCTGTAGTCATTAAGGAAAGCAGTTGTTTTTCTTCATGTTCTATCTGACTGACAGCCCATTTCTTTCAGCCCCGAAGACTGAAACAGAAGTGAAATAAATCTTTTTCTCTCCCTCTCCTTTCCCACTTCCTGTCTCCAATCTGACATGTTTTGTTTTTTCCTTCCCATCTTTCATATAGTCAATCCCAGCATTTGCAGAATTTGATCATGATGGGCAGTTCCAAAGTTACTGATATGACACTAGACTCAAAATGAAATCATGTATGATACTATCTCTTAAAAATGGTTTGGTCCAGAAATTCTATGCCAACAGTGTCTTATAGAGCATAGATACCTGTATCTGTTCTGGTCAAAATTGTCTCATTCCTCCAATGGATAAAAAAAGGCCTCCATTCATGTCGTGTTACTGACGTAACACAGTTTTGACAATGGTTTTTGTTCTGCTGCTTCCCTTCCAATTGTATCTGATTTGGCTTGACCTGAAGCTTCCATATTTCCAGAAAAGAAGGCATTGGCCATCACCTTTCTTCATGTCAGATGACAATTTTTCTTGCTCAAAAATGAATTGGCTATGAGAGTTTTCCATGTTTGCTGACATATCATATTAGTCAAAATGCGAGATTCGCCAAGCAAGTGTTGAATTTATTGAAATAGAAAGGTGCAGCAGTAATGAAAAACCATCCCACTTCAGGTGATCAATGTTTAATGGAGCCTATTGGTCTAAGTTTAATACCCATACTGTGTAGGAAACTTAAGCTGGATGCCAGTTTTGTAAATCAATTTTTTGCCATTTTTTCCCCAATAACTCTGGAAATGCCCTGAAAAATTGCAAACCCGTGCAGGTCATGCTGTGTCTTTGTTGCCCTGCTCAGATGGACTGTATTGTACTGTACTCGCCTCAATCCAATGGAACATTTCCCTTATAAAATATTTTGCCCATACGTCATGATGGTTGAAAAATTATCAATATCTCCAACCATCTATAGTGGTATCGACCTATCATGACAGCCCTAATCTCTACCCATTTTATTTGAAGTTAGTTTTCAATGGAAAAAGACTTGGCCTACTAATTTGCACTTGGAGTAAAATATGCAGAGGAGAGGATGAAAATTATGCCCCCTCCAAAAAGTTGGGGGATTGGTGGCCATGTATTTATATGATCCATTCACTCTGAGAAGGGCTAGTTTCTTATCTCTCACTGGATGATTGTTGTCATGATTAATGAGTGGCTGAGGAGAAATGAGGAAATGCAATTAGCACCTTCTCAACCTGCCCTGGTAGGGATTCAAAATATTGATATTCTCTCTGTTGTCCCCACTTAGACCTGTGCTGTGGAAGAGATAGGACATGTACTTTTCTACTTTAACATTTTTCAAGTTACTTTGTCAAGTTTGAGTATATTAGCCAAAAAACCCACCAAATATATACCAAGTATTTTTTGGTATACACCAAAAAAATTGAATTTTCCTGCATGAAGCATTCTCTTTCCATTTCTGGCAACTATGATTTCTCTCAAGGTCTGAAGTGAGACCTTAATCAGTGGTTTATGACTCACATTCTGGCATGAAGGGAAAAATTGACAAAAATCTCCTAGTTAGTTTAGGACTTAATGGGCCCAAGGGATTGCACCTGTCAAACTGGTTTTCTTCCTAGCTCTTCTCTAAGCTCTCTCTAAGACCATATGCAGTCCAACTGGCCATATGTCAACATATCTCCAAAAGAAATTTGGAACTTCTTAAGCATATATGCTACCAAAAGGTGCAAAGCTAGTATTTTTTTCAAACCCTGCCATTTTACTTCAGGTATCGAAGTCAATTGAATCTGATGTGCATGGAAAGATTCTTAGTCATCTGAAACTGTCAAAGATAGATAAAAATGTTAGCCTACTTCATTAAGAGGGGAAAATCCTAGTGATCCAAATAAATAGCATTGGGAACTGGATCACTCTTATACTGCAGTCCTACTCATAAGCTTATTGTCCAGGTCTAGCTAGCCTCATTCTCCCTTACTTTTGTAGGTGAACTGGCAGCTGAGACCCAACCCTAAGATCTATGATATTCCTTGGTTAAGGCCTGTTTATCTTTGGAAGGCCTTTTGTTAGCCTTCAAACATAGGAAGTGGAATGTATGAAAGCAGGTGACATCTCTTCAGGAATCTCAAGAAAGCCACAAACAAGAATTGGTCCATATGATGCGTTCACCTTCTTGGTGCAGCAGTGCAGCTTTGGATGATGATTGCTTGGCCCTTTGTGCTCATCCTCCTCAATCTTTTGGTAATTGCCTTTAGGGAAAATAACATGTTGGCCTGGAATTGGGCTAAGTCTGCATGTGATACAATAAACAAGATTTATACTTGGGAATTTTTAACAGGTGAAGTTCACCATTGGTGCTGATGTCGTGATTCAGATCCCATGGGAGGTGGGGCAGCAGGATGGGTTTTACCGTCTTGATTATAGTCCCCCTCAGGGGAGACCCACTGCGAATAAAACTTTTTACCCTCCTGAAATTGCCAATGGTATTGAGTTGACACATGCTCTCCCAGGAACAAAATATGACTTCCGCTTGTACTATTCCAATGACACCATCAGTGACTTCCTCACATGGACCGCTTCTATTACCACAGGTAAGACTTTTCCTTGCTATACAAGAAACCAAGGGGTCTCTCTATCTTGAAAATAAGAAAAACAGAAGAAGAATCATGCATGATTTGAAGAGGATTTAGGCCTGAATGCTTAAACCTTCTTTTGTAATGGTTCTTTAAGAATCTGTGGACTCCTATGGGAGAAAAAGAGCTTTTGAGCTTACAGATCCCTTTATCTCACCTTAATGAGGTGTCTGCTTTTGAGCTTACAGATCCCTTTATCTCACCTTAATGAGGTGTCTGCTTTTGAGCCTCAGTGTCTTTTTTGTATATTCTATGGCACTTTTTATAGAGCAGGAGGTGTAATTAAGGAGAGAGGAGTACATCATCATTTCTTTCTCCTTTGGGCAAAATTTCTTTATCTACAAGCTGTTTAGATCACTGCACTATCAAGGTGTGTCATGTTTAAAAATGGATCAAAAGGTTAAGTTTCACAAGACCAAGTTTTCTGAATACTTCCATCTTGAAAAATTGCATGAGGTAAATTGTACTAAAATAAAATAGGACTCATCACATTTCACTTCAGGGTTATTTTTCTGCCTTGAAGTGGACTTGTGTCCACTTATAAGTGATGGTATAACAATAGGTTCTTTTATCCTGATCATAGTCTCTCAGGCCTTTCCAAAAAGATCGTTTGAGATAACCTGTTCTTTATGTATGGATAAGGTTCTTATAACTTTCTTAATTCTGTCATAATGATGACAAAATGCTCATTGTTGGTTTCTTGCTTTCTACATCCTTGATTCAATATATAGCCCACAAGTCTTGCAGGAGTCTTGGCATAATAGTTGCTATGCTCTTTTGCTCTATTTTAGAACATAAGATTCTCCTGATGACCATAAGCTGGTTATGCCACAAATGCAGTATTAAGTGTCATTGGCTCACCACAGGATCTACCTCCTGTACATGTACAGGGTGTCCATAAAGTAACTTTACATAACTATTTTTTTAGTCGTCACGAACTGAAATTTTACGCTGACATAGTCTTAAAGAGGACTAAATTCTTCATTCTGGAACACCTAGTATTCATTTTTCTCCATCCCAGGTACCTGAAAACTAACATTTTGACAACTTCTGAAAATGCTCAGTTACTCGCAAAGAGCATTACTTCTCCTGAAGGTCAACCTTGTTTTGGTTGGTCTTGAACTGACCCTGTCTCCCGAAACATCCTAACAAGATCATGAATGGCTGGGTGAGAAGGATGTCTTGCAATGGCATTTGAACTTCTTTTGTGTTTCTGCCCATAGGCAGTGATTTGTTGAGAAATTTGGGGGGCTTGAGCCCCCTGAGCCCCATGAATCGCTGCCTGTGTTTCTGCCACAGATTTTGACGCAAAATACCACTCCATGATCTTTACTCTTTGCGAGAAACTTAGCTTTTCCGGCAGTTATCAAAATATTATTTTTTCATGTTCCTGAGATGGAGAAAAATGAATATTATTAGTGTTCTGGAATGAAGAATTTAGTCCTCTTTAAGACTATGTTAGTGTAAAATTTCAGTTCGTGACAACTAAAAAAATAGCTATGTAAAGTTACGTTATGGACACCCTGTACATCTACCTCTTTTGGTGGGAAGGGGACTGCTTAGCACAGCCTGCACATAACAAGCTGATATTAAGGTGCCACCAGGGAATGATGCTTCCCTTATGGGTATATGGGATGTGGAAATTTTGTGAATACTAAAAATTTCATACCATAGATATTTAAAAAATCATTGGTGAATTTTTCATATCTACCCTAGTGATTGGTGGACATGTATGTATGTCAACATAATAGCCATTGTAACCCTTTTGAATGGAATGTGTGAACTAAAGCCAAAGTGAAGCTACAAAAGTTCATACATTTACTGATTTTCTTCTATGCCAGCAGTTCCCAAACTGTGGGTTACGACCGATATTCCTTCGTCTTGTGCACACCTAGTTTGCACAACCTTCGCCTTGTGCATACCTAGTTTTGTACCGTGCACACCAATTGCGCACACTGCTAGAGGTGATTAAAGTCAGTTGTGGGTGTCATAGGTGTGCATACTACAACCTACGACTGTTACTTTAGAAGTGAGTGCTGTTCTACCAGACTCCCATGGCGGAAAGTGCTGCCAGACGTAATGGTGAGCAGGTACATTTAGACAAGCTGAATCTTAGCTCTCTGGCTAAGCATCATCCCGAAGGTCATACCATGTCAGTTGCCATGTCAGGATCACGGACTGCCATTCTTCAGTGATTATGAAAATCCCACTTATGACACTGCATGAACATGTTTAAGCTTATATAGGCAGGCGTCATGTATCATCTTCCCATCTCGGATGAGATGAAGGTGATAGTGAGGGGGATGCCACCCTAAACAAAAACCGGTAAACTCCTTCCGGCTCAGGGACTGGTTCCCTTGTGTGAACAGACTTCCCTTAGTTGCAAGAGTTCAACAGATACCAAAGGAGTTCGGTGTTTTGTGCATGTGAAAAAGTGTGTGCTTAACTTGTGCATCCTGACAAAGGCATAGACGTTCGGGTGTACCGAGGTTTAGGTTGGCACTCGAAGAGAAAAGGCAGTCGTAGAGACAATCGTATCTCCTACGCGTGGGCAACAAGGGCTACCATACCAAGTCCTTACGTTCATCCTGATCGCCGTCAGGGCTGCGCGATCTGTGTTGAACGTGTTTGTAGAGGTACATTCCTCATCGGGAAATAGTGTGCACATAACGAAGTTGAGGTTTATGTGCAGTGTTCACGGGATTTGACAGTGTGCACAAGACGAAGGAATACCGCGACCGTTTGTCTCTTGGTCTCTTGTGACCCACTGGTGGGTCGCAAGCGGTATCAAGGTGGGTTGCTTACATTTTCCCAGTATAAAAATCATTATATCCACATCCACTCGGGATAAAACATGCCCTGCAGAAAAGGTTGATTGGTTTTCTTCATGTCATAATTGCATTGACAATACCTTGTTCTGCATCACATCATAATCTATATAATAAAATCTTCTGTGGTGGTGGTCGGTGGCATGTGTGCTTGCTCGCGTTACACATTCATGCACACAGCGCGATTGTGTGTGCTCTCCCATAGCCATAGCAAAAAGGTCCACACAGTGTGGCCAAAGGCCACTAATATTTGGAAACGTGTGTGATGGGTTGCGATGTCCGCAGAGCAGTGTTAAACTGCCAATAAAAGCCCACATACCACATAGTCCTACGAAGCAATGATTCGAAGTTAATGTCCTGATCTTTGGGCTGCCCTTTGTTTTCGCTTGGTGTCAGCTCCCCATCCTTTGCCATGACAATTAATGAAGCACAGGGAGAAATTTGGGGTGTTTTTTGCCGCATCCTGTTTTCTCACATGGTCAGCCAGTGGAGGATGAATTGGGCAGGAGGAGGGTGGCAACTGCTGCCCTCTATGGCCATTCATTGCCTTTAAATTATTCCATGCTTGTGCACAGGTTACTGACTAGTTACTTTGGAAATATTTCGTTCTGAATTCTATTGGGTTGCAAAATTTTTAGTGCCTCAGCAAGTGGGTAGTGATTCAAAGAAGTTTGGAAATTGCTGTATGTATCCCCCCTCTTCCTTTTTTTCTTGGACAAGAAATGGATGAGCATCTCTGTTAGCAGAGAGGAAAATGATACGAGTCATTGAAACAAGGAAGTCCAAGAGTTGTTTTCTGCAAATGTTGCCTGCTCATAGAAACCCATTGCATACTGAGGAATCCAGGCATGCAAAGACCATTGACATCATTTGATACTGACCATGTTATTTGATCCTGTCCTGGTAATCACACTTCTGTCTAGTCTGATATCTCATGATTGACTTTGGGTTGTGCAACTATACACCTGAATATGAACTAAGTTTTCTCTAATTTTAAGGACTGGTCTTGAGGATTGAGGAGACTAGAATGGATAACTCTTTCTTTTTTCACATCCAACATTTGCCTATGTGTCTTATTTCAAGGTTGAAATAGAATAGACGAGATGAGTTTTATACCAGAATTGCTGTGAAAGCACTTATTGGGTTGGTACATTGGATGGAACAAATTAGTCATAGTCTTGACAATTGTCTGCAAAGGCCATGTAAACCCATCCTCTTGCTGCAGCTGTGTTGTGGATGTGAAGTTCAGATTTCAATATTGAAAGCAAAAATAGCTCAATAATTATCCTGGATTCTATCATTTTCATTGAGAGGTGGAAGAGAGGAATCTGAACCAGTCTCATGGGGGAATAGCTTTTTCATTTTCTGTTTTCTTTCTTTATTTTTCCTTATTTCATTTGTAAGTATTGATCAGTCTGTCCTGGCATTGTATTAATGGTTCTGCTCCCTGCTGCTTATTTTGTGAGATTGGGAATTCTGACAGTAAATAGAAATCCTGCACACGTTTTTGTTCATAATTGTCAAAATTGTATCTGTACTGTGGTACTCATGTGCCACCACTGATTAATTTGCCATTTTGGGAACGAACAAGTCAGGCAATTTTATAGACAGAAAGTGACTCGAGAAACTTACCTTTGAAGGAATTGACTGTTGGAAGTTTTACTGAGGTATATTTTCAATTCACTTCAGAACCCTAGTCCTTAATGAATATGTTTTAGATTTTGTATAATGGGATTCCTTGGGGACCTACTTTGTGTGGGGCCATTTCTCAAAAGTAACCTATTCCTTTTTAATTTGGGATTTATAAGGTCATGAAATTCAGGATACCCTTTGGTTTTTTTCTTCCACAGTACCTGATCCTCCTGCAAATCTTTCTTTCATTGTGAGATCTGGAAAAGCTGCAACTATTTCATGGGACCCTCCTGCTGTTGGAGGGTACTCGGCCTTCACACTAAAGGTATTTTCATTCACATGTTTAGCATAGATGTTGCTTGATAGCCAGTTATGTTACAGGTTGCCACAATGCTGGCTTTTAACACAATGAATTGGCATTAACTATTGCAAGGATTTCAGGCATTTTCAATGTCTCTGCATGGACAGCAGGCCAATGCCAGAAGTACCCTTGAGCACCCAATCAGGCACCTAAGTTTGTATAGAAGTAGAAGTGCCATATGCTATTATCAAAAAAGCTGTATTTTTGCACTAAAGTGCATTTATTTACCTAGAAATTGTCATATTTATATTATTGATAATGAACTAAGTCAGGAAATCCAGGGGATTTCCTGACTTCCAGGGGATTTGGCTATTAGAAAACTATGGACATGGTTGCAAAAAATATATGGGGGAAAATATGACCAACTAATTCCAACAATGACCATGACCTCATGCATGGAATGTGATCTAATGACCTAGGCTTATTTTGCTCCCACTGGTGCCAGGAATATATACATAGGTCCACCGTCTACTCATAACTTATTCTAAAAGATCTCTAATCATGAAGCAATTAATATATCTGAAGTATATTCTCTTGTGTTCCTTGGGTGGAAATATATATAAGTTTTGAACTCATTAAGAATCAACTTTTCATTTCTACTCATGTCTCAGTTGTGTGGCTTATGATGGAAGCAGAAAATTGAAATTCAAGTATGGAATTTGAAATCTATGCATAGAGAGAAATGTGCAAGTTCACAATGGGGTTCACTACAAAGTATGTTTTCAGATAGAAACAATTCTGGAGGCTTAACTATAAAAACCAAGAAGTTTTAATCTTGCTCAATGACAAAAGGAAAGTGAAAGTTTCTTTGGAGTCACTAGTTCATTTGTAACAGAATCAACATGGAACCACTGACTGAATATTCATTTATAAACTGATTTTGTCTCTGTTTCCCTCAGGAACTTTGCTGATTTTGCTCTTTTTTCCATTCAGAAGTGAGTGATGACTGAGTACTTCAGTGAAAGTGAATGAAAATGCCACCCCTGAATTGGAAAGAGTGCATAAAAATCATTTTGCAGATGTATGTGCATGATGATTACTCAAATGCAAATGTTTTTCAGGACATATATGTTAGCAAGGAACCTCAAATATGATCAGAAGGCTCAATGAGAAGTTCCATGAAATGGGAATGGTGCTCCATCACAATTTTTAATGTGCTTGGATTTACTTGAATTGTGCTTTAAAGGACACCTAAGACAAAAATCCAACAGGTGTACTAATGTTGGAGAGGTACCTAAATGGGAGCGATCTGGCCCAACTCACCTTATCAAGGAACTCCTCCCAGAGTCTTCTGTTATTAACCTTTCCTGAGCACTTGACATTACTCTGATGTCTGATATTACTGCAGTCAGGAATGTTCTGCCCTTTTAAATTACTGACTCGAAGGATTAAGAGGAAACCAATGTGTCCCGAAAAGTCTTTGTTATAATGCATCTCTATCCACTAAAATTTATATTCTTATTTCCTACTTCAGGGATTTTTGCATTTTAAACTTTTTCAACAAAGTGCTCTGCTATCACTAACCTGAAAATGGAAGAAAAGAGAGTGGAATCAATGGAGTTCCTGAAGGAAACTTGGTAAAAAATCATTGAAAAAGTGAAATAATAAATTTTTAGTCAATGCTTGATTGGTTCTGTTCAAAATGAGCAAGTGACTAAGAAAAAACTTACACTTTTCTGCTGTCATCCTGCAAGGTTTGAGGTTTTCGTAGGTAAACCTCCATAATTTTTTTTTTTATAATAAACTTTGTGCCCACCTTGTACTTCATTGGGGCAATCAGGTCAGGGGAAACAACCTACCTACTGACCTGCTCTGCCGAGGCATGATCACATGATGACTGCAGTGACCTCTACAAGTAACCTACTCATTTTCAACCAATCATTACTTCATGGTAAGGAAGGCATGGTTGCTTCTCCGACACCTGGGAGCAGCAGATGTGGTGAAGCCAAAGCCAATGAGGATGTTGACAAAGGCTGTCACAACCTGTCTCCTCCTATACTTCAAGATGCTGCAACCGACAAAAGATTTCACAGATAGGTGCAAAAAGAATACTTCCACAACCTCCTGCAGTCTGTTACCAACACAGCACTACTATTTCATCTCCTTACTCAGTGGAGGAGATGACCAGGCCCCCTCAAGCCAGGTAAGCTGCCTCAGGAAGCAAACAGCTACCAGCCAATCTTGTTGCTTTGCATAGCAAGCAAGTTCATGGAGAGACCACTCTTGACCTGCCTCTCCCCCACTATTGAAGCTCTTCCAAAAGAGCAGGCTGGTTTTCGCCCTGGGCATGATTGTTGCAACCAGGTGCTATCCCCAACCAACCTAATAGAGGCCAGCTTTGAAAACAAGCAGAAGACAGGGGTAGCACTGATTGATCTATCATTCGCATATGATATGGTCTGGCGTGATGGGCTTCTCTACATGGCATCCAGAGTCATCAAATGCCAGAAGACCTTGCAGTTCATCAACCCTTTCACAAGCGATTGCTGCTACTGCGTCCACCTCCACGGACAGGTCAGCAAAGAACGAGTCTTCACCATGGGACTCCCTCGAGGCTCTGTGCTCACTCTGTCGCTGTTTAATTTGTACGCCAGCAGCCTGCTGCATACATCATCAACAAAGTTCACTTACGCCAACAACATTGCTTTGGCAGCCCAGCACACCAACCTGCCATCAGTACCACACTGACCTCTGACTTCAACATCCTAGTGCAGTACTTCTACATCTGGAAACTGCACCTGAACCCAGGCAAAACCATGGTGACAACCTTCCACCTGGACAACAAATTGGCCAAGGCAAGGCTCAACATTGACTTCTATGCCACCATGTGAAGCACAAGGACGTGCCTACGTACCTCAGTGTCATGCTTGACTGTTCGTTGACATTCAAGGTGCATCTTGAAAAGGCAGGTCAAAAGGTGAAGACTAGGGTGAACTTTGCAATCTCTCTGGAACAATATGGGGAGCAAGTGCCAAGACATTGTGGACAACAGCATTCTTGCTGGTCTATTCAGTGACAGAATACTGCTCATCAGTCTGGGCCCACAGCTTCCACACTACAAAGATTGACATTCAATGGAGCGATGCGCATCATCACTGCCACCCTGAAGCCAACTCCAACTGCATGTCTACCCGTGCTCACCAACATCATGCCTCCAGCCATATGAAGGGAATCACATGCCTTCGAATCCATGTCAGCCAACGTGAATCTACCCATCCATTGCATAATACACGACCCACTGAAAAAGCTGCTAAAATCCTACTTCTTTTCTGGGAGCAGGCAGCAGCTCTCGACCTGCCCTCCTTCAATGTGGAGGAATGATGGAAAGCACTCTGGAAAAACACCAGCATCTCAGACAGGTCGCTGGTCTCAGACCTGACTGTGCAGCCTCCCTGCTTTGACCTCAGCTGCTGGGAATGGTCAATATTGAACCACATCCAGAAAGGTCAAGGTTGCTGCACCCAGCTCCTCCACCACTGGAAAACGAGGGACAACCCATTGTGCGATTGTGGTCATGAGGAACAGACTATGCAGCACATCATCCATTAGTGCCCCCTTGGAAAGACCCAGGCAATATCACAGATATATGTAATGTTCTTTTGGAAGCCTTTAACTGGCTCACCAACATCAACATTGGCATTTTAAGAGCTTTGCCAGCCACTCATGCCATATGATAGAAGAAAATTACTTCATGATGGTCTGAATTTCCTATGAACTAATGAGTCCACCAATGTAGGATCTATAAATACACCTCATGATGTTATGTAATTTGTCTTTTCTTTTGCATTATGTACTTTGTATTTCCTGTGAAAGGTGAGATGGGTGTTTTGTGGCCCTCATTATATATATATAGTGTGGACACAAATTCACTTAGGGGTTTTAAAATCAAATAAAAATTGGTAAATGGAATAGGTATCTGCTTTGTGTAAGTTGCACAGGATCCATATATTATTGGAATTTCCAATGGGAAATTTTCAACAACCTACTCAGCAGAAAGACTTTGAAGTTGTTTTAATTCAATGTCAAATGAATTCAATTCAGACAATGCTTCAGTCATGTTCAGTAGCTCTGGTATCAATTTCAGATTATATAAAATGGGGGCCCACTTACACCAGGCAACTCTATATGAGGAAAAAAACTTGTTAGAGTCCAATGTTTGTCACCACTTTTTCATCACACTGTAAGATGAGTTGGAATGTCCATGTGTATGCCCACACTTTGTCCACACAGAGTCTTTGCTCCTGAAAAGTGGCAAAAAATGGTCAGTTGGGGTGATTTTTTTAAATGTCTTAATATTAATGTAAATAGGATTTTCTTTACATATCCAGGATGGAGTCTACTTATAATCAAATATGTTAGAATTTTTAGTTTTTGAGTATGAACAGTAATTTTCTTTGAAAGCAGTATCCCAAAAACATGTTTTTTGTCATTTTTACATTTTAATTTTGTTATTACTGAAAAACTAGGCAACGTAGAGACTTGAAATTCTCACATGTTCTGTGTATAAGTTATATAACCTCCAGCTTGCATGTGTATGTGTACTGCTAATAGTAGTGAAGATGAAAAATGTTATATGTACACTTGTGTACAGCAAATTTTTCCTTTGTATGTTTTCTTTGTATTTGAACTTGTTAGTCCTTGCTTATTTAAATAACAATGCTAGGGTTTGTAGCATAATTCATAAGCTTCAAGATGAGCCATAATTAGTCAAAATCTGTTCATTACTGCCTCAGTTACAAGACAAAAGAAAAGTTAGAAATTTCATGTTCTTTTTTTATTCAAAATTTTGACATCTAAATTAATAATTATAATATCCTTTAATTGATTCATGTCCTTCTGGTACTACTGTATCATTTGATGTCAACTTCAAAGCTATCAGTTGTTCGTTAAAATGATATTCGTTTTTCGGTAGTGAATACCCTTAAGAAAGTATTCAGTTACTATTCACAGAAGTTGCTGCCAAGATTCAGTTGTTCCCAACTTCTTTTTTTTTTGTTTTCCCGTTTTGTCAAGTATCCTTTTTTCATATTGCTGCATTTTTGTATTTTAATGCTCTCCTTATCACTTTGCTTATGCATCATGATGCCAAATAAAATTGTTTAGATAAGGAGGTTAAACTAGTGATATTAATGATAAAACCATTGATATCACTTCTCCTTTTCTTCTCTCATTGCTATCACCAAATGTTGTTGGTGGAAGGATATGTCATTCTCACCCTAGTCATGTTACTGATATCAGTAAGACCCTTGAAATGTATTTGTTTTCTTTAATAACTTTTGTCCTTTGCAGCTTGTGCCACTGTCAGAACCTCAGAACAGTGTGAAGAGCATTGCAGTTGATTCTGATTCCTCACCCTTCACATTGAGGAACCTCACACCTGGTGCCTCCTATGAAGTTCAGCTCTATACTGTCTATGCAAACAAAGAAAGTGCAGTCTATGTTTCAGCAAATCTCACAACTTGTATGTGGGGCTCATCTCATTTTAACTTTTCTTTCAGCATTCTTTGATCAGTGAAGACATAATATCTCATCCCTTCTTTGCAGTGCCAAACACTCCGGGTCGATTTATTGTTTGGTTTCGCAATGAAACTACACTATTGGTGTTATGGCAGCCACCATACCCTCCTGGGATATACTCTCATTATAAAGTATCCATTGACCCTCCTGATGCAATAGAAAGTATTTTGTTTGTTGAGAAAGAGGGAGAGCCTCCTGGCCCTGCTCAGGCTGCATTTTATGGATTAGTGCCAGGTGATAACTTCTTTTGCTTTCTACTCTTGGTGCCAAGTTATTACATGGTATGCTTCCTGTGTGGTATCTTTACCTGTTCCTTTTTTTTTCCCCCAAAAAGGACGAGCATACAACATTTCCGTCCAGACTGTTAGTGAGAACCAAGTGTCCTTGGCAACAACAGCTCAATATAGGACTGTCCCTCTTCCCCCAAGAAATGTGACTGCTGTTAGGCCCACACTTGGCACAGATTCCTTCCAAATCACTTGGAATCTACCCAATGGAGTCACGTATGTTCATGATAAAGTCATAAATTTTCTGTTCTTGTGGATTGTTGGGGAAACTATTGATGGATATTGAAGTGTGAATATTGGTCTTCATGGCTTTGTAGTGAATATGATCGTTTCACTGTGGCATTGGGGCTAAGGAGGCACACATTTCATGCTGTAGACAAAGACAAGCCAAGAATTGTTACATTCAGCAACAACTTGGATCCTGGGCATACCTATACTGTGGTTGTCAAGACAGTGTCTGGGAATGTTGCCAGCTGGCCTGCAACAGGGAATGTCACTACACGTAGGACATCTTGTTTCTCTTCACTCTTCTTCACTCCTTGACCCTTTATTCCCATGTTTATATTTATACTATCTTGCTTGGATAATTCTAGGACCTCTGCCTGTTGCAAACCTTGAAGCACAGCAAGATCATGAGACTGGCAGCATTGTTATTCTATGGAAGACAGACCCAATATCTGTACAAGACTCTTTCAAGGTGAGAGTACCAGTGTTTTCTCACTTGTGCTATTCAGCTTCCGCATATTATTATGCACTCTGATAGGTTATGTGATTTTAAATTCATTTGAGAAGGCTGATGCAACAATCAAAGTGATGGTGAAAGGAAAAGCCAAGTCAGTTTGCAAGTCTCATCTATATCTCTGTAGGATTCCATAAATCCTTTCTTTTTCCTATCCATCTCACTCAAAAGAGGTTGCCTGCTTGGCACAGATACCATACATGATTTTCAGCCCCTTAGGCGAGGACTCCACGGTCAGAGTCCATAGGGCATTTCATTGGATAACTAGGCTCAACATTGGCACAAGTGAATATAAATTTAAACCCTTTCAGTTTCGGTGGGACTCATGAGTTCCACATTTTCTTTGCATATGTTATAGGGTTACTCAGGAATGCCTGACCTTGAGGCCTTGGCAGGATTCTGATTCCCAGTTTATAGTAGTTCACCTCATGTTGTCAAGTTAACAGCAGTCCACAGTAATATGAAACTGCTGTATTTCCTCCAGCTCTTCAAAAATGGTGCCATCTTTTGCATTTAATTCAGCTAATATATTTCTTTCCCAGCCAATTTTTTCTGTCTTAGCAAGCTAGTTAATGGAAATTAGTACAGGAATGCTAGGAAACATACTATGTAAAATAGGGATATTAGTACTAGCTGAACTAATTAAATATCTTTTTATTATTATTTATTTTTAATAATTGAATAAATATTTATTTTACTTAAGGAAACCATTTTAACAGCACTTTTATTTTATATGAACCTTTTTGAAGCCCAAAAAGTATATGACATATTTTTTCAATGTCTAGAACATAACTCAGGACTGAAAGGGTTGAGGCACACTGCACCAGTATTTTCTGGATGTGGTACACAGACTGGCATTTGTATTGTCCCAACATGGGGCAGATACTGCTCAGACAGGTGTGTTGTGTGACTATGGAGAAGAGCAAGTTATTTCCAAAACTTGATCTTCTACCTACCTGGGGTTTGGTCAATAGTCTTTACCACTGGGCCACCAAAGTTGGTGCAGGAGCCTTCCTCATGATGACTTGCAGGTTTGTGGAGAGCATGTAGGAAGTATGATAAGATACGTTTTCAAAATGCTGCAGGCATAAGGCCCACATTATGGTGGAGCACAGATCTTTAAGCATTTACCTACTAATGAAGATTTTCCTATATAGATATGTCATTTTCTGATATTGGCATACTGACTTGTATTCATAAAAGTGTTTTTATGTCTGCTGATTTTGATTTAAAAAAAAAATAGTTGTAAAATTAATTATACTAGAAAGTATGACTACAGTGATACATATTTCCTGATAAGTGCAGGTATTTAATTGTTGGGGTTATAATTGGGAAGTTCTTTGGTGTAACATGCACATTTAGATATGGCATTTCTTGTCCAAATGCACCTCTTGATCTTGCACCAGTTCTCAACTTCAATTCTCTTGTGTGAAAAAGCAGAGGAAATACCATGAATAATTAAATTAAGTCCCAGGATTTAAAGAATTCACAAGGTATGAAGGACCTAGTGGCACTTGCACAGAATGACTCATCTGCATGATGTGAAGGGTTTTAACATCCTCAAATTATTGGCAAAATCTATAAAACAGAAGATGAACTGTGTCATCTTAGTTCAGTGTCAATGCATTTCTAACTCTTGCACACTTTGGGGACTCTTCCCATGTTGCTGCAATTATGTTTTTCAAGTATTTTATCTACATAATTCCAACTCATTGTACTTCCCTATCAATGCTCTTCCATCTCAGCCTCTCTTCATCTTTCACCTCTCTCTTTCGTCGCTTTTCTACATTACTCTGCACTCCCCTCAGCTCTTATAAGAAAGAATTGTAAATGTATTTCATATGCATTGGAAAAGATAGTAACTTATGCTTCCTAAGGACATCAGGACGGGAGGTTTATGTCCTGTATATCATAAGGAAATCTCTTTTATAATTATTCTGATTTCTTAAAAGAACAATCCTATTCCTACTTCATAATCCCATTAAAAAGTCCAGGACTAGTCTGTCAATGCATGGTAAGAGATTCACAGGATAAAATGATTATTTACATTTAAGACTTTTGTGGAAACCATCTTTGAAAGGAAGAATCCTTATCCTACTCTGGTGGTATGGCATCAGAATCCAGTGCCCAGATTATTATTAACCTTCTTGGCCTCTGTCTTATTAAATGTTCTATACTCACTGATGAAACTGGGAACCTTGACCTAACTTTCACTACAGCCTTTGTTCTCTGTCCTACTCTGAAATTGGTTGATTATCATGTGATAGGTGACATGGCAAGAAGTGGGCTCTTTCAATGGAGACTCTGGATCAGATATTGTCACTGACACTAGCTTCTCGTTGGAGAAACTCTTGCGAGGCCGCAATTATTCCATTGCTGTTCAAGCCATCAGTAATGGCATGGAGAGTGAGGAAAGAGTTATCTTCCAAGTGACAAGTGAGTCATTACACCCCCACCAACTGATGTTTTAGTGGAATCTTTATCAACACGAGATGCAAATTATATATTCCACTTGTACTCAGATCCTTCATCCCCAATCATTGAGACCCTGTCTCCTCTGCCTCATGGTCTCAACATTTCATGGAAGTGGGATGTCACATCGCGCCAGGACAGTTATGCTGTTGTATACACACGTAATGACACAGGCGAGCAGGTGACAGAGAAGACAGAAGAGCCTCGCATCACCTTGGATGGCCTCTATCCTGGAGCTGGCTACAGCATCAAAGTTTATGCCATCAGCAATGGACTCTGGAGTGAGCCTCATGTCTACTTTCAAGCAGTCTGTGAGTTGAAGTATTCAATTGAAATTCAATCAATTCAGCAGATGACAGCAAATATCAGAGAGTAAACTTTCTCCTGATCTATGCTAGTTCCAAATCCACCCAGAAACTTGAAGGTCTTGGGCTCCAAGAATGAGTCATCTGTCAAGCTGGAATGGGATCCACCACTAGATTCCATTTATGATGGGTTCATCATTCGGTATACCTGATTCACATAAGATCATTCTCTTTTTGCACTGTCTTCATATGGCTTGCTGTTAATGTTCTATTGGCATACCCTTAGATATCACACAAGTCAGTCTCCTCAGTGGGAGGAGCTACCTCCTGTGCCAGCAACTTCCACCTCAAAGTTTCTCACAGATATCCCTCCTGGTCAGAGCTTCACTTTTCAATTGAACTCTGTGAGTCACAGAGTTGAGAGTCAGAGCAGTCTCCATGCAGATTACACTCTCAGTGAGCCAAGCCCACACCTGTTTATGTTGGTTCAATTAGTGATGTGTAGTTCTCATTAATTTTTTCTTGCTTCCAGGACCAGATGGGATTGGAGAGGTGACTCCATTGCGGTCATCTGGGAACATCACATTTGAATGGGAAATTCCAAAAGGAAAAGTAGAAGTGTATTTGATATCTTGGGAGCCTAGAGGAGAAGATGATGAACCAACACGAGGGATACAAGGGGAAGAGGAGATCCCAGCTGATGAAGTTGTTCATCCTGCTGAAGGAGTAGTTCGTGTCACTGTTGATCACCTCTTCCCAGGGCAGGAATACAGGTGAGGTTCAGGTGTACACCAATGTAAAGTAGAAGATGCCTCTAATGTTTCTCTAATGAATAATGATGAATGTTACTCTATTCCTTTGTCAGGTTCTCTTTCCAGACGAAGTCTCATGGACTTCTGTCCCGTGTCCTCACACTCACCACTCGGACCAGTAATTCCTCTTATTATGAATTAATTAGGTTGAAACTATTAGTATGAGAAATTCATCTTACATGATTGACTGCATTTCCCACAGTGCCACTAATCAAATCTGAGGTGTACCTGGCAAACAATCCTGAGGACACTGCTTCACTCACTGTTCGCTTCACTCCAACTCCAAACACAGTCTCTCTACTGGACAACTATAGGTTGGATCCTTTCTTCCATATCTAGCCCATTAATGTAGATCATGTTATGTCATTGTTCTTCATGATAGAATCACTATGTCTCTTTCAAGAGTTTTCCTTTAATTTAAGTCAGGACATTGTGAATTGAATGGTCAGTGTATATAAATGATTCATGAATTCCTCATTTATTCAACTTTGTCCTGTTCTTGTCATCTGGTAGGTTTATCTTAAGTCAGGACATGCCTGTTTTATATTGTCTGTAGCCCTAATTAACCTAAACATGGATATAGTTGGCCTATATAAGTTACCAACTTAATATGGTGGTAAGTTGAAATGGATTTTGAGAAGATGCATTAATTTTTTTTCTGATACAGATTTCAATTGTCAGACCCTCGAATCCCAGTGCAAGAGAAGAGTGAAAGTGACCCTGACAGAAAGGTTCTCTTTCATGATCTTGTACCTGGGCGGCTCTACAATCTTACTTGCTGGACTGTATCTGGTGGAGTGACCAGTGCACCCCTTGTAAGGCAAACAAGACAATGTGAGTGAATATTCCTCAGGAAGCCTTACGTTATTCCATGAAAGGAGGTTGGACAGTCATTGATGTGCTTATTCCTATATTCCAGTTCCAGAACCCGTGTCCTGGGTGAATGCAAGCCATGTTGCAGATACATACATAATCCTTACTTGGAATGTTCCTAATGGTGATCATGATGCATATGAGGTAAGAATAAGCCTTTCAGTTTAAATGAATGTAAAAAGTAAAGTTGGAGTAAAAAAAATTATGTTTATCAAATGTAAAGTGTTTTAGTGAATTTGAGTGAAATTTATGTGGGTTTTCTTCAGGTCCAATACCTGACTGCTGAAGATGCACTGCTGAGGAATATCTCACTAGTGAATCGCATCACTCTGGGGGGCCTGAGACCACATCGCAACTACACATTTACTGTGACAGTGTTGTCAGGTTCTGACACCCCAACACAGAAACGATCCCTCCCTGTATCAGCCACATTTGTAACTCAAGAATCTGTTCCTGGAAAGGTAGCCTTCTTGCGATTGAATGCTAATAGGAGGATTTAACTGTATGCTTCTTTGGCCATTCTCTCTGCTTCTCTTATCAATGTGGTTTTTTCCTCTACAGGTTCTGAACTTCCATCCAATTGATGTGACGCCCAGCAAAATCACATTTGAGTGGCACATTCCATCTTCCAATCAAAATGGAATCCTCATCGGTTTCACTATTCGATATGGAGCCAAGGTTTCCTTTTGATTACTTTCTGCAGTTTTTATCTAATAGTGTTTGTGAATAAGTTGAATTTCTTTGGCTTGTTTGGTTGGATGACCTGCAACTGTCAGTAATGAAGAAATTATGTCATTCTCTATCCTAGGGTTCTGAGTATACATTGGTGCAGGACTTTGGTCCCCAGGAATTCCAAGGCACAATTTTCAACCTCATTCCTGGTGAAGTATATGAGTTCCAGATCCAAGCCAAGACTCAGATTGGCTATGGCAGTGTGGCATTCTGGGAACAACGAATGCCTGTTTGGGGTCAGTATCTTTCCTTTTCATTGTCATTCATTTTCTTTGAAGTAGTTCATCTCAATTTCATTATCAGCTAATATTGAACTGTTGTTTCAGCTCCACCCAGGCCAAACCCTCAGGTCTTCCCCACTGAAGTTTCACGGACCAGCACAACAATTGAGATTCGATTTCGCAAGAATTATTTCTCTACTCGACATGGTGATGTAAGTAGAAAGTGCAGAGAAAAGTAAGAATAGCATGAAAAAAGGCTTAATATGCTGGAGTTGTATTTTTTTTTTCGTTTTAACAGATAACAGCCTATGCCATCATAGTGGCTGAGGATGTATCTGGTGAGGTACTTGGGCTAGACTTGCCCACTTGGCAGGATGTCCAGAGATACACCATCTGGCCCCCTTACCAGGTAAGAAATTGCTTACTCTTGATGGCATAGATGGATGCCCTAGGCTTATGATGTCTTCTATTATCATCTGGACTGGGTCAGACAGCTGAGGTCTCAGGTATCAGAAATCATCTTGTATGAGGTAGAAGTCTTTGTGCTGGCAAAACTACACAGTAGTGGACCAGGAAAGCTGTAAACCACACAGGCATGGAACAAAGGAGCCACAGGCATACCCTGTAAAGCAGGGGTTGGCAACCTATGGCCTGCAGAGATTTCATTGGTCTGCTAAGCATGCCAAGAAAAGAGGAGATTTATTTTATATTTCATTTATTCCTTTCATAACCTCATACATCCCTCCTCTGGGTAGATCAGCACCACAATCAATTATACACTCTGGCCTGTCATAGGGCTGAGCTGTGTTAATCTGGCCAGCAATTAGTGAAAAGTTGCCAACCCCTGCCGTAATGTATCTCTCAAAGCATTTCTCAAACTGTAGATTGTAGTCATCAGGGATCACATGAATGGTCAAGGCATAATGAATCTCTTTCTCTGCTCTACCAAACCTCTTGTAACATATTGCCATCAGGTAATTTTACAATTATTTTTCATACCAATAATCAGAAGGAACACCACTGGAGGAATAACCTGGTAAGGAAGTCAATAAGGGTGTAAAATTGAATATCAAGTGAAAGTAGAGCTACCGGTGCTAAGGAGCCTCAGCCTGATGTTAACTTGAACTTTACAAGCTTTGAAATCTTAATAATATGGGGAATTTTCTTTTCTGTATTTTCTAGCAAATGCAGCATCATTTTGGTACATGAATTCCATGGTGCAAACAGACTTGTCTGTGGGAATCTTGAAGAAGGCCTTCATGGAAAATCCATCACACTGAATAATAATTTGCTTTGCTACATCATTGGTTTTTGGGCTTTTCTTGATTAAAATTAAATTTAAACATGAGTTAAACTGTTTTTCCACATACAATTTTATGTGTAGACCTGGGCCCCATCCATTTTTTCATTCTGTAGAAAATTGTGTGATATTTGCCAGCTTCTTGGGAAGTCTGAAACATACCCCAGAATCTGAGGAAATGTTTTCTATGCCCAGGCAAATGCTCCTTATTATCCTTTCAACACATCCTCTGTGGTGGACTACACAATTGGGACAGAGGAATGTCATGGAAAGGTGGGCCACTGTAATGGACCTCTGAAGCCTGGTTCTACATATCGTGTCAAGATTCGAGCTTTCACATCTCAAGAAAAATATTCAGATACATACTGGAGTCATCCTATTGAAACTGGTGAAAGATTTCCTTCAACTTGCTGTGACTGTCATGTTATTTATTTATAGGCCTAGGCTTTGAAAGCTATACTCTTGGCTCTCTTTTTCAGAGAGGAATACATCAGGGATGGTGATAAGCATCATCATTCCTCTCCTCCTTGTGATTGTCTTGATTGTGACGCTAATGCTAATGAGGCGATACCGAGTGGGGATCTGCTGGAGGAGGAAAGGTGTGGACAAAGGTCATCATCACCGTGGGGCAGGGAAGGAGGACAACATTTCCCTCCCTGACAGTGTGATTGTGACCAGTCGACCTGTAAAGCTCAAGGACTTCCAGGAACATTATCGTCTCATGGCTGCAGATTCAGACTTTAGGTACATCCCATTGCTTTATTATACTTGCATTCTGTGATGCAGCACCACTCATGCATGAAGTTCTTACGTGAAATCTAGGTTCTCTGAAGAATATGAGGAGCTGAAACATGTTGGGAGAGATCAGCCTTGCACAGCAGCTGACATTCCATGCAACAGGCCAAAAAACCGCTTCACCAACATCCTACCCTATGATCATTCCCGCTTCAAGCTTCAGCCAACAGATGATGAAGAGGGTTCAGATTACATCAATGCCAATTATGTTCCTGTGAGTAATGGGAAAATATTTTGCAGAGGATTCCTTCACATGGCCAACTTTCAGAATAGTAGAGTATTATCATTTCAGGGCCACAACTCTCCTCGGGAATTCATTGTGACTCAAGGTCCACTGCACAGCACAAGAGATGACTTGTGGCGGATGATTTGGGAGGGTAACTCACGAGCCATTGTGATGCTCACCAGATGCATAGAAAAAGGACGGGAGAAGTGTGATCATTACTGGCCATATGATACACAGCCAGCATATTATGGAGACATCCAGGTCATTGTCCTCAATGAAAGCCAGTATCCTGACTGGACAATACGAGAGTTCAAAGTCACCAGGGTGAGTTCATTATCATCTTTGCTCAGTTGATGTTGAATTTGATGGTCTTAATCTTGAATGTCCTTTCTGACATTTTTAGGGAGATACATCACGCATTGTAAGACATTTCCATTTCACAACCTGGCCTGACTTTGGAGTCCCTGACCCACCTCAGACTCTAGTCAGGTTTGTAAGAGCCTTCAGGGAACGTGTTGGTCCTGAACAGAAACCAATTGTAGTACATTGCAGGTGAATGTCTTTTTCCACCCCAAACTCAATTTCCTTCTGGAAAGTGTGAGAGGTGAATGAATCATTATTTTTGTTTTTCAGTGCTGGGGTGGGTCGATCAGGAACTTTCATTGCCCTGGACCGCATTCTCCAGCATATAAAGAAAGAGGACTATGTGGATATTTTTGGGATGGTATATGAGATGAGGCGGGAGCGTGTCTGGATGGTACAGACAGAGCAACAGTACATATGCATTCATCAGTGTCTCCTGGCTGTCCTTGAGGGGCGTGAGAATGACATCCCTCCTCGTGAGGTTCATGAGAATGAAGGCTTTGAAGGTGAGTCTCCTCCTGAGACTGTGAAGTTACAAATGAGTAATTAAAAATGATATGATGGGAGAATGTGTGTGTGTACTGCAGCAAGCCAATTCTTGGGTGATATGATATTCAACTTCGATCTACATGGTCTGTATCCATGCCTGGCTGTTCTTGCTCCAAATGATTGCACCAAGCTCCCATGCCAAAGTCAAGAGGTACAACAAAAAAAAAAGGAGAGAAATTAGGAAAGGCTCAGCATTGAGTAGTGTCATGAAGTGTAGATTAGTCACTCATGCACCCTCTAATCTTGGTATTTTTTTTTAATCAGTGCCAGACCCCTGAATGGAACAAATTTACATTAGCTTCATCTTGCATGGGGTTAGTTGCCTAATGGAACCAGAGAAATTAAGTGGAATGAAGTGAGAGTGAACTTAATCCTTGCTTTGTCATGTTCAAAGTTCTAGTCAGCTTGGGAGAAGTTAAATCCTGTTGTGTTAGCTCCCACTAAATAATTTTTAAAATAAACGTTATACCAGAGCAACTCCTTGTTGTTTGTTGCTTCCCTTCATATTGCAGATGATGAGGGAATAGCTGAGTCTGGCATGTAAGAGCTTGTCCTCCACCATTGCCCTGGAGTCTTGCAACACCAAATGAAAGTGGATGAGCTCCAGGTCTTCCTCTCATCACATCAGTCATGTGATGCCACATGCTCTTGTTCATTGGTTATGCTGTCAATTCCGAGTGATAGTAAGTGCCTGCATTTGTGAAGAGAATGTTCCAAAGACTCAGAAAGAGTATTTTTTTCATCATTTTTTCCACACAGATTTCTATTTTAATCTATCAATGTCTTCTAAAGCTTGGTTCTTTGATGTATTTATGGAAGCATTCCAAGAGTTCAAGGTTACCCTTTGTGATCACAAGGATTTCCCCTTGGGGCTTTCACCCAATCAAAACCAAAATGACTTTGACAAGTATTTCCCGTCCTGTTTCATTCTCCCCTAGGGATATCTCATGTGGATCTGCTAATTTGAATCAGGCAGCTCACCCCTTTCATCCCTTTTTTTCCAGGAATTATTTTTTTTGAGACCATTGATTGTATTGACAATGCATTCATGTTGAAATTTTTTATTCAGGAATTTGCTTCCAGTCTCCTGCTTGATTTCTTTCATGAGGATTTGGTATAAGATGAAATTCTTTATGTGAGAGTCATTACTCCATCTCTTTAACTTTTGGTGTTCTGAAATTTCATGACAATAACACTGGTTCTTATGAGAAAATTATGGGTGAGTGGTACCATACCCCTCTCATCAGCTCAGACTATCATCTTTTCAAGTGCAGTATATGTTGTAGTAGTTTGGTGGCCCCTTGACTTCACTCAGATCTCTGTCATCTGTAAGAGATGCTTTTGCAAGCTTTGTCCTGTTCATGACATGATCCATGTCTCTTTGTTTTTCATTCAATTTTTTGCCAAAAATGTCCTGTGCTGTGACCCTTCTTTTAATGCCTTCAGTGTCACAAGGTACCCCATTCATCAAAGAGAAACATGTATTTAACTTATCCTCTTAAAAGATGGAAGGGAATTAATGGCTGCTAATTTCTTATGGTGTTGCTAGAGAAAGGTCTTCACTGTATGTAAGGTACTCTACCTTTTTTTTTTTCTTTTTGACTGAGCAAGTTGTAGGCTGCTGTCATTTTTATACTCTTGATATCAAATGAAGAATCCCTGCCTTATTGAAGCCTTTTTTAAATAACTTTTTTGCAATTATAAATTTTTAAAGAAGCATGAAGCTATGTGGGACCAAGATGGATGAGTTTATGCCAGAACTCTTGAGGACTTTCACTTAAACTACTACTTTCTGCAGAAGCATGCAACATTTTTGCATCTTTTTCATCCCCCATCCTTACTTCAGGTAGGATGAAATGCCTTTATTTTAATGGTGTTCTCATTGGAATCTCATTGAACTGATAGGCTAGTGTCTTAAGGCTCAAACTTTAAAAGATGAAGTTTTCATGAAGTATGTTAAATCCATAAAGCTACTTTTTTTTGAAACTGTGTTTTCCTTCTTCCAAACTCAAACCAGTTGTTCAGATAGCATGTGCTGTCTCCTTCTCCCTCACCCCCTTCAAAAATCTCATGGAACCTCCCTGTGAGAGGCATCTAGTGTAGGTTTGGAAAGGACAGGAAACCAGGGTCTTGCAGGGTTTCCCTGTCTGCTGAGGCAGTCCAACAGCATCACCGATGTTCCACAGATGTTTTTCCTATCTGCCCCAGCTCAGTTCAGATGCTGAAAGGACTTGTCACTAAGGTGCTCAGCATGAACAGATTTTCTTTACCTGTTTTTTTTTCTATAGAGCTAAGTAGTTTTATGGCTTCTCCATAATCCTGGTGTTTTTCAGGCACCATGTCCAATTTTTTTTCACTAAAGTGCAACAGGGTTTCAACTACAAAATTATTGTAGAGGACTTAGCATGATGAATAGAAGTGAAAAGATGTATTATTGGAATGTCATCACTGCAGGCAGAATGAGAGCTGAAAATGAAGGCAATGACCACTGTATCTGACCAATAGTGTTGCTAAGAGGGGACATAAGGAATACACACTTGGAGTTACAAACCATCGGTGATATATTTTGGCTCACTAGCCAAAGGGGCAGGACAGCAGAAGGAGTGTTGGTTGCTGAGCAAAGGCTCTTGGGGGATGAATAAAATTCCTCACAGGGTTGCTAGGTACTTTCAATGGGTATCTGAAGGGGAGCACCACCCCACAGTAAAATATGCAAATACTCTCTTTCTCCAGATATTTTGGAAACTGAATGAAAATGAACAAAAAAACCTCAGACAATTGAAGTAAGACCTAAGTTTTACTTGTTCAGTGGCTCTCATTTTCATTTTCCTTTCTTCTCACAATCTTCCATCTGGATCCAGAACAAGATTGAAAGAGATTGAAATCAGTCTTTGCCTTGATAAACTTTTAACCCTTTCCAGTCCATTTTATTTGTAACTCTATGGAGATTGTCAGACTATGTCTGCCAGTGGACTGCAAAGGGTTGAACTCAAAGTGCTGAAGCCTCCACCCCCTGGAATCAGTGACTTAAGATGTCTTCAACCACAGTTAGCCTACTTCAAAAGAAATTCAACCTCAATTACCAAAGTGGCTCAGAATATTACCTTTTACAATCATTTCAGTGGGAACAATTTGCTTTCGTAAATTTTTCGCTGGTAGTAAAGGAACTGGTACTTAATTCCTATTCCAAAGAAAAGTCAATGGCATTACTGTATTGTTACTTCTAAAATATGAATACAATTTTAGGTGACCAGGGCTACATTACAACATTCATCCCTACCAACATTGAAATCATTTGCAAAGTTGAAAATATTCAACTAAATGTGAAGTGTGGACAAATCAGAGTGAAAGGAAATAATTTCAAATCATGTGATATATTTTACTCATGCACACGTCCACACAAGCATACACCTTATACTTCCTCAGCACCAGAAAAATCTGAAAACCATACGTAAAAATTGTAATTTTTTCCCAACTCTAGAATTAGGTGATTGCTGCATTTTCTATTGGAGAAAAATCATCACAGGGTGTGAACATATTACTATAAAGCTCATGGATTTTCCTGGAGTTCTAGCACTTGCTGAGGATGACTTGCAACAATGGCAATTGTGTCATCACTCTTGTGGAAACCTTACTTGTTTGAGTAAATACCATATGGCAGGTCTGCAGCTCGAACATTTCATAACCCACTATTTACCTATAACTCGACCTTGAGCACAAATTGGATTGAGCCCATGGAAATTATTTCACTAATCCATGTCACTCATGACATGAAAATGCATAACCGGCAGCTTTCATCTTCCATTGCAGAATTAATTTTTTTGCAAAATAAGAACTACATCTAAGAGATGAAGATAGATGAGGATAAATCCTCAGATGCTATTGCATCAGTGTAAACATTTTAAAATCTACATAAGGTTTGGGTGCTAGAACACTCAGGCAGACAGACATAACCAAATGCAAATCTGTTGCAGTCGATGCTTTTTTTGGCATGTGTTGTCTGTTAACCCTTTCAGTGCCACAGTACTGTGGGTCATGCATTCCCACCAGGCTGGGTTTTTTTTTCAAGAAATCTAACTTTACAGTTAATTTTACATGTCTGTACATGGTATTTATTTGTTTGTGGGAAAGGTGTGTTATATTTTTCATATAAGTTCTTTGAACTTCCAAGCATGGATTAAAATGGTTAAAAGGCCAAACGAATATATCCGGGTTTGACGTGGAGGGCTTGAACTTGAAAACAAATACATTTAGGTTTGGCGCTTAAACCTTTGTTCAATATGCCTTCAGCTTTCTTCACTCTGGCTTGAATTCTAGAACTACGAGCCAGTGTTTGTGCTGGTGCAGAAAAGACAAGCACTTGTAATAGTAACTAGTTACTTTTCGCATGTAAAGTGCAAACACTGGCCATCATATTAATCACTTTTGCCTTGTCTGGTTAAGCCATGATTCAAGATTCAAGAGTAGATAGTGATATCAAGAGGCGATTTCACCCATTTCGATATCACGTGTCGAGGTCGAGCGTTCCTTAATTGTATTTTTTTTTTTACTATCCTAGTTGCTTACTGCCTAGCACCTAACGTCAACATTGCCCCCCACCTTTTTGCTTGTCCATGAAAGTATCCAGTTTCTTCTTAAAGATAGTCACAGAAGGGGCAGCCACACTTCGTCATCTAACGCATTCCACGCGTTCACCACTCTGCAAGTAAAGAATTCCTGTCTCGACCTGAGCCGCACCTGCGGTTTGCGCAACTTAAGT
>CAJPEV010001511.1:40531-64199 GCA_905338385.1 Darwinula stevensoni
CCTGCAATAACGTCTTGAACGCCCCCCATTGCTCCTCTACCGTCAGCCCACGGAGCCGCACCTCCCAGTCGATGCCTGAAACGCATTCACGTAGTCTCTCGAAATTAGCCTTCTTATAGTTGTACGAAACCTTCCTCGGTTTGGCGTTACTCTTCGTCCGCTTGATATTCCACGTGATCGCGCAGTGATCCGAATCTCCCAAGTTATCCTGTACCTTAACGTCTAGTGCCAGATCGTCGTTCGTCGCAAAAACTAAATCCAATAAAGCTTCCTCGCGAGTCGGTTCATTTACATACTGAACGAGAAGAGCGTACTGAACCGCAAGGTGAAATTCCCTATCCCTTTCGCACCCCCCTTGCGGCACCGACCAATCTATGGCATTTTAAAGTCTCCGAAGAGCAATACCTGCTTCGAGATCTCGCCGATCCTACGCATGAGTGCAAAATAAGCTGCTTCATCCTCGAGAGAAGAGTTAGGGGACCTATAGCAAATTCCTATCACGATCTTCCCAGTTGCCCCACCGATCTCGTACCATAAGTGTTCGATTGCTCCGCAGGTAACCGAGGTGAGATCTTCTCTGACGCGAACGCCCAGTTCGGTTTTAGCGTACAACACGACTCCTCCCCCCTTTCTTCCGAGCCTATCTTTCCGCAAGATGTCGTACCCTTCGATCTCGAATTCCTTATCCGAAATGTGAGAACCACCCCAAGTCTCGGTTATTCCGATGACATCGAAACCGTTGTCCAGTGCCCTCCCCCATAGCTCGTCTATTTCATTACGTAAGCTGTGCGCATTCGCGTAGAAACACTTTACTCTTCCCTGCCTTTCCTGCACACCAGTACCCTGCAGTCTAATGCTGCTCGTAGTGGCTGTCCCTTGCTTGTGATCCCTTGCCTACAACCCTAAAAAATGGCTCATTTTCCTTCATGATAGCCAATCCGACTGCTACAGCTCCCACTTTCGAAAAATGTACTCCATCCCTAGACATGACAAATTCATTAAAGGCAGTCATCTGGGAAGAATGTGTTGAGGCTGGTTATAGAATAGTCATGAAGGCAGGCCTAAAATGAAATAAAACTGCTTCAAAATAGCATTTAACTTTTTTCACCCAACTCCATCATGTGTGTTCAAATTGAACTATGTAAATACTATTCTGGATAAGTAGAAGTTCAACTATAGGGTAGCACTATTACTTTCTTATATGAATAACATTTAAGTAGCTGAAACAATATTTGCAGAATGTAGATGGGTCACAGTGTGGTAGAAACAGATGTGTACCAATTTTTGTGCTGCATGACAGACAACTTCAACCACAATGAGTTCTCAAATTCATCACATGAGGTTCTAATAGATCATGGTGTATCATTTGACCAAGTGAAAACTTCACTCATTCCTGAACAATGAGGACACTTTATTTTGATGATTAATGAGAGAATATGTTCTTGAGGCGAAAATTAAAGCAAACATTCAACTCCACATTATCAATCATGACAATTCTCTCATTAAATGGCAGCAGTGAGGACCTTCCTGAGTTCTTTGGCCTTTTGAGAATTGAGACAGATGCTTTGAAAGAAATTTCGGCCTGCAAGAGTAGCTTCAAAGTTTTTGGCAACAGAATGTGCCTTGCGAATGATGGGCAAGGGCAGTCCAGCGAGGCGGGCTGCATTGAAACCATATGATTTGGGACATGCTCTTGAGGATAGTTGATATAGGAAGGCAATTGTCTCCTCTGTTGGATCTTCCTCATTTGCATCTTCCACCATACATGCCTGCAAACATTCCAAGAAAGGTTCAGTGGTGATGTCATGATGACAAAGGATAGGGTAGCCAGATTTTAACTCACCATATGACCCAAGGATACAGATGGATGAGATTCAAAGTCTTCAACTAAGCTGAAGTAATGAGTGGAAAAGATAGTCAAACACTTCAAATCAGCCAATTTTTTTACTACAGCATGTGCAATGGATGTTCCATCAAACGTTGCTGTCCCTCGACCTGCAATACAAAAATATCAGTGAATTTCAAAAGCTTGAAGTGATGACAGATGTGAGAAGTAGTAAGACAAAACCTAGTTCATCGAGGAGAACAAAAGAATACGGAGATGCATGTTGAAGGATAGCAGCAGTCTCGCTAAGTTCCACAAAGAAAGTGCTTTCTCCAGTCATGATGGAATCACTCGCACCAAGGCGAGTGAAGATGCGATCCTGGGTAGTCAGTGTACATGTTTCTGCAGGAACAAAGCTCCCCTGAAGCAAGAAAAATAATTACATGCACATATTTCACTACACAGTACAGAGAAGCAATGTCAAGAGAAACTTACAAGCTGAGCAAGAATGACAATTAGCCCAGCCTGGCGCATCAGAGTTGACTTTCCACCCATGTTGGGACCTGTGAGGAGAAGCAATGTGGGCTCCTCACCCCCCAAGTGTGTTGGATTGGGCACAAAGTTCCCACTTGATGCCAACAGATTTCCACTTAAGCACGGATGTCTTCCTCCTTTAATATCCAGCACAACCTACCATGCATACAAAAAATTGAAAACAGTATCTAATAAAAATATATATAAAATCCTTTTTTTTTTTACATACATTTATAGGTAAACAAAACTTACAGGTTGATCAGGTGTGAGGGCAAGAACCTTGGGTCTGCACATGACTCCCTCAAAGGATCGGCTGAACTCAGCCAAGGCAAAAAGCACATCTAACACAGATAGGCACTGAACTGCTCCATCCCACTGTCGGAAACTGATGGTACATATTGAAAATACATGTTTCCTGCCTCAATGGAAATGTGACAGGAGTTGTTCCCATGGCTTACTGCTTGTCAAATTGAGCAAAGACACGTCGAGTGATATCTTTGATTGCAGCATCTCTCTGCTCCTCGGCATTCACCTGTCTTGAGTACAGTTCCTTTGTTGTGGATGTGTGGAAACGTTGATATCCCTTTCTCTGACTTTGGAGCTCATAATCAGATCCAGCTTTGCGTGCAGCTCCACTGGCCACCTCCAGCTGGTATCGATTGCGACCCGTTCCATAGTACACAACCTGCATCCAATTTTTGAAAAATGGAGAAATGTTAGTACTTCATCTCAATTTACTTTTGGTAGCATTCCAAATGTAGGCATGAGGGAAAGAGGACCTTGCAGCCAAAAAATTGTGACTGTTCCTTGAGATAACCCTGAAACTGGGACTCCACTTCCTGAAGATTTCTTAAGGCCATGTCATACTCACGATCCACTCCATTGGCTGGTGTAATGCATCCATCTTTAAGAGCCTGCTTCTTGTCAAATGCTCCCTAAATTTAAACAAATCTTGACTTTTCCAAAGGTTGAAACCATTGTAAGATATTTGTGAGGGTTTACTGATTCTGACCTCAAAGAACTGAAGCTGGGGAATGAGATCAGGAAAGCGTCCTCCATCACGTTCCAGAGTTAGAATTTGCTTGAGCAACTCACTCTGAGAATCCCCCACCAATTCTGTTACAGAATAGAACATAAAAATGGAACAAGTTAATGTTGTTCTCTCTGCAGACTAATCTACCAAAGAGTATCAGGACTCACTGTGCATGAGGTCTTGGATCTCAGCAGCAACCTTGAAGCCATTGAGAGCAGATATGAAATCAGTGATTTTACGCTTGGAATATATCTGGGCCTCAAACAGGATGGCTCTGCTATCTGGATGATCTTGACTCCGCTTCCCATGCCCCTGAGTGTGAATCCTCATTCCCAAAAAGTAATACAATTATCATATTTCTGTCAATCCAGACCACACACATGAAAGTCAACTCTCATTAAAAAAAAGTATAGGATACCTTGAGAGGAGTCGCTGGAGATCAGGTAATTGTCTAAGGAGCCCAATGACTGTTTCTATTGCGTCTTTGTGGGCCAGGATGTCTTCAATTGCATCTAGGCGGGAATTGATCCCCTTAGGACGGCACAAAGGGTTGCACACCCACTGACGAAGTAATCTATACAGAAAATATTTAGTATTGATGAAGTAACATGCATGCAAAACAAACTCATCATGCATGCAGAACTATAAAATACCTCTTCCCAAATGGAGTGACACATCGGTCCAGCTGCTGCAGAAGAGTTCCCTCTTCAGTGCCAGAAGAATTGACCACAACCTCCAGATTCTTCAATGTGATTTCATCAAGCACCTTGAAGATAATTACTCTTTCAACATTTTGTGCCAAGTTCATAAGTATTAAAATAATTTGGGAAACGGATGAATGATACCATGTTGCGCTGGGATTTCATGTATGAATCTGTCTGATTTGGAGATACACTTTGTTGAGAGAATTCCTGGATGGGCTCATACCAATGGAATTGGCGAAGAGATACAAGTTCTTGATCAATGAGACATCGGTTGAGGTACCATATAACAGCCCCAAGGGCTCTTATGGCCAACTCTCGGTCTCCTCTCACTGTTCGCTTGTCTCCTGTCCATCATTAACATCACAGTTGTGAAAATATACTCAATTCTGCAACTTGAATGAGCCAACTGATGATTTAAAAAATCCAACCAGTCGAAAGATTGAGGAGTTCCTGTGGCCAATCCTCCTCCTGTTCATCAAAGTATGCATTTTCAGACAAAAAGTTCAGGGTCTTATCAGCATTCCAAAACTCTGACTCTGGCGCAAGGCCATCCCGCTCAACTGGCACCATACATATCACTCCCTTCAGGCTTCCTGAAATCCTTCCTTTCTCATACAGGATCTGTAATGGAAATATTACACTTACAATTATTGCCTTTCATCAGTGAAAGAACTTCTGGGCAGAAGGGATTCCTACCTGAACAGGGGAATGATGAGCCATGAGGGTGCGCAGACGAGAAAAGTGCTTATCGTCTTCAAACTGACCAAGATGAAAACTCCCAATGGTTGTATCAACAAAACACACTCCTAGTGAGCTGCTCTGGCTTCCTATCTTCTGCATGTATTGAAACCAACTCATGCTCAACCAACAATAAATCATATCTCCCATAGAATGAGAGGTCCACTGCCTAGAACTGACCTGCTCAGCTATGGCAAGAAGGTACCGGGCCCTTGAGTCCCCAATATCTCCTTCCAAGACTCCACAGGTCATGGTACCCCTTGTTGTGATACGACAAAGCTCTCGGTTCACCACCTTGTCAAACTTTGATGACCGAGACACTGGAGAATTGAGGGCAAAATAACTCCTTAAATATAGACAAACTGTAGATGTGAAGGGAATAAGAGACCTCCTCACTTTTCTTGCAACGGGCATCAGCCATTTCTGGTGTCTCAGTTTGTTCGATGCGAGCCACCTTATACCCCTTTTGGATGAGAGTCTGAGAATATTTGGCATATGAGATCTCAGGAAATCCTGAATGGGCATAGTCCCCCTGAAAAAAAAAAGATGCTTGGGGTTATACTGGCTGGATCATAGAGAGTAGCTGAGAACCAAAATCAAGAACCTTCATGAAGAGTAAGTTCAATTCCTTAACTCCTATCACAGCATCCATGTGGAAAAGCTCATAGAATTTCCCCACTTTGAAGAACAGCACCACATCAAAGTTCTTGGACTTGATATCCCACCACTGCCGATGTGCCTGAAGAGAACAAAAGACAATCAAGACAAACTGGAAATATGGATAGAATTCTTGAATGGACTTAATGAAATAGCTGTAATGCCAACAGGAGTGAGTTTGCCTTTGAGGTCTTCTGGAAGATACAAGGTCTTGGGATCATATTCAGGGTCATTAGGCCTGCGTTTCTGGGCATCCATGATCTTATCTTCTCGAAGAAAGTCCATACTCAGATGAGTCCACTGTTTCTCCTGCTGACTTCCAACATCACATGCAGGTTCCTGCATTCAAAAATTTTGGTTAAATATTTTTTATAAAGATAAACATTCTAGTAAAACTTGGTAAGGAAAGCTCACATCCTCAGCCGAGAACATTGACAGTCGGATTTTTGTGTTGTCACGCACAGAAGGAGAGGATGAAACAGAATTTTTCTTCCCACTGCTCAGAGGTGCCAAAGTCATCTGTTTCACAGCCTTCTTGGAACTTGGAGTAGTCAGCTTCCTCTTTGACGCTTTCTTCCTTGTCAACATTTGTACTCATTTAAAAGCTACAACAGCAAAATCACAGGATATAGGGCTCCAAGCTGACCTTTTTGACAGGTGAATCTTCTTCACTGAACTCCTCAACATCTGATACTTCATCTTCTGGGACCCCAGAACTAGCAGAATCTTCAGAGTCACTTTCTTCTTGAGCAGGTTTATATTCATCTTCTGAGTCATCCCCATCTAACTCAAGGATGCGCTGCCGTTTTGCTTTCAGAGTAAAATTCACATCCCTCTCCCTCCTTCGCTTTACTCTGCTGTTTGTATCCACATTTTCCTTGCTTTTATCACTGTCCCCTATGAATAAGGACCAATTACACATCACAATGTCAGTGAAAATAAAGTGCAATGAGCAGTGTTTCATCTTTGATTAATGCCTTACCACCATTGTCACCATCACCATCCTCTCCCAAATCATCCTCAGCTTCCATTTCCTCATCAGAAGGAGGAAATTCAACCAGGAGTTTCACCCGCTCACCAAGAGTCATTTTGGCTGCTTTGTCAGCTTCCTCACAAACTTTCTTGAATTTCTCATCCTCACATGAGGAGCTTGGACCATCCAGGCTATTTGTGAAACGTTGCACTTTCCTGGATCATCAAATAACCAGACACATATAAGTATGTCAATTATCATTGCAGAGGTTTTCTATGTCAGGGATTCAACAGCAAGTCTTACTGGAGCTTCAGCCAAGCTCGATTAGGGGGTTGATCAAAGAACTGGACATGGAGCTCCTTTCGTTTTTTGTTGAAGTGATCCTTGGATGATGGGCCAGGACAGACAATGCCTGGCCACCATGGATAGCCTTCTAGTAGCCCCCACACCAAATCCCCAGTATTATAGTTTTCTTTCTTGTTCTTCTTCCCTGGAAGAAAAAAAGAAAAATCAAACTAAGAGACAGTTCCCCTATAAGTCAAGACATTTGCAGCAGAGGCTGACAAACCGATGTCTTTCTTTGCTTTCATGGGTGTTGCCTTCTTATTGGAATGGACTGAAGGGGCATTCTTGCTTGAAGAGCTTGGTGAGGCAAATCTAGCAGGAGAATTACCAACAGCAGAGGCTGGACTCCGGGTAATGTAGTTCAAGATTGAATTCTTCATCTTGGCCCTCTCCTATCATACCCTATATATGATGAGAAATTGATTATAAGATACTCGTAAGTAGTCTCTTTTCCCTACAATATATATAATCACCTCTGTCTCTGTCTGGGTGAGGCATGGGGTAGATGATCATATGCATAATTGCTTACCAGGCAAGGCAGTCAAGAAGGGAAAGCCAGTCCCCACCCTGACATTTGCATGTCAAGGATGACTTAGACTGATGACATTCAAAAACATCAACAAGAGGGTCAAGCATATAAAATGACTCTCTCAAAAAAGCATAATAGTCTATTCTTAACTCCATGGTAACCATGGGGCGAATGACCACCCCAATGTAAGGTTTGTTCATTCATTTCTTAGGGGAGAAAACTTTCTCAGGACTTGTCTTGTACTTATAATATTCCTGGACAAAGTTCATAAAGATGAGTGGAATTTTAAAATCATAACTTATTTCTATTTGTTTTTTTGCTCAAAATCCCATCCGATACCATGGGATCAACATTTACTCCATAATGGTCAAGTCAAAGAAAACTTACTGCATCACTTTCAAATAACCAATAATAGGAAATTGTTGCAATGGATGTGTTTTCCTGGTTTGCATGCTGGTCACCAGATGTCATGGGTGTAATGCATGTTTAGAACGTGGTACTTGATGAGCATCAACTGATCTTGCAGACCATGAAAGATGGTTCAAAGACATGTAATGGACAAAGATATTCATTCAATGTTTATGAGTGAAGGTGATTAGGAATGTGATTTAACTAATGATCTGAATGATCCTGAGCAGTCAATACCTATATGTAGAATGCTGAGAAGCAAACTCCATTTCTCCAAAATACCCTGGAAACCACTATAGGAGGAAACCATGGTCACTGTTCTCTATGTCCTCGCTTTAAAGAGCTGAAGCACTATAGCTGATGCTCCAATAGCAATGTGTTTGCTTGCAAGGACCACTTGGCTTGCCTCACCTCCAGTGCCAAAACAGCTAAGCATGGAGATCACCAACTACCAAGAGGCTATGGCTGTATTGAGACATATTAGAACCATTCTGCAATGTTGTGTTTTGACGATTTGTTCCTTATGTTTGAATACTAATTAAATTATCATAATTTCAGTGCACAGACTCACAAAAAAAAAACAGTATGTTTCACAGCCAAATGGTTTTCTTTTATTTCATTGCCTAAAAAGCAAATTTAATGAAAAATTCAATTGTGTAAAACAGCAAAATGAAGATATCTTATAATTTTGCATTCAGTAATAAATATTCTAAGAGAACCTATAATAATGTGTAATTGATGGCCCTGAAATACTTTGTACAACTGATAAACTTCCTTGGGGTTGATGGTGACCCCAATCCCAAATCTACGTATGTAAAATTTCACAGTAATGGGAGGGTTAAAAATATTTCCATCCAATATCGTGAGAACCAAACAGTATGGACATCTCAGACAAATAGGGAATATTTGCACAAAGTTTTTAAAATGTTCATCTATTGATTGAAAATGCAAAGACTCTTTAATTTTGAAGCATTTAATCCTCTGGCTGCATGAATTTTAAAAGATACATTCTTGGTAGAGTGTAATTTTTCAGTCAGTTTGTCAATAATCTTTAAATTATCCCAAAGCTTATTTGTTTAATTATTTCTTTGATACTAGTTGAAAAATCCTTTAGTCAGTTTCAAAAAATTTGTTTTACATTTTGTGAAAATGCAATCTTTATTTAAAGCCTATAACTGTTACGAACCCCATATTTTCTCCTGTTCTGCTTACAGAGCAACAAGTGATATAGACTATTTTAATATTACTGACTGTCTTTTTTTCCTTATATATTTTCTTTATAATGAACTCCTTGAAACAGTGTTACAACAAGTCAATTGAAAACACTTCTCAAAGTGAAAGGAGTAAAGAATATGGTGCAGTGGAATATATCTGCTTCTCACAACCAGAGAATAATAGAACTGCAGATGACAAGTTGCTCTTCACAGTGAAAGGATTAAAATTGCCATAAACAAGCAATCCACAAGATGCTCCTCAAAAGATTCTTTACTACCATGTCACTTCATGCCACCAAGGCTGAACACAGGCAGTCTCAGAACTAAAATGTGTTTTTTCTTAAATTCCCTTTATATGTTATGATCATTTTGCATTTTTCTGTGAAATTTATTTTTACAAGTTTACAAGTAAAATTAATTTCTATCAATGAAATGAGTCTTCTTTCTAGCATATAACACCTCAGATGAATGGAGTTTGGCTTTAGGTCCACAGAAAAGCATAAAAAACAATTTAAATTGCAACCATAAAAACCCATAAAAAATTATACTTTTGAAAAATCATTGCATTAGCAGCAGTGAGTGACATTTTTGTAAGAACTCTCCAGAAATCTTCCTCATAATCTGAGATGTCACATATATGGCTTTAATAAGTATCTGGTTAACAATTACATTTTAAAATTAACTGGCATTCATTTCTCTTGAAATAGTGTTGACTGGTGAGACTACTATGCAATTTAGTATACCCTCAACATTAACTTTGAGTAATTCTTTACTGGAAAGACATTTGCCACTACTATGCTTTTTTAACTTCAAAATTGTCTTACACAACTTGCATATTTTCAGAAACAATAGTTCATCCATGATAAACACACTTTTGGAGTGGGAAAAAATAAAAATTCATTTCCCCATGAGTTCAATTTCCCTCAACAGATATGTCCCAAGAGCTTCATCCTGATATCCCCATGACACTAGAACAGTCTTCTCATCTTCATCTCCATCAACCTGAACAAGAACTGAGTCAACAGATATAGTACCATCAGTCATCACAACCTGGCGTTCCCCTTTCACTCGGCTCTGCACAAGTTGATGTAAACTTTCTCTGGTATTTGCCAATGGTCTTGGATCACTCAGACGAACATTAGCTGTGGATCGTACCTCATGCTTGGGAATGCCAACTTCCTCATACACTCTGTCTGCTTCAATAACTCGAAGCTTGTTGTCAGTAAGAAGCAAGGCTCCATGCAGAAGAAAACTGCGCTTCGTTCCTTTTCCTTCCTCCAGTTCTCCCATTGCTTGTGTACGCTTCAGAAGTCTCTTTGAAATGTCCACTTCAAGAGGGACTTCAACTTGAATTCGAGCCATTTCGCCATTACCAGGTTTCACACATTCAATGCCAAACTCCTGAATGATTTTGTTGCGAAGGAAATCCATCTTCTCATTTTCACCATGAACAAGCATTACATTCTTTGGTTCACAGTACCTGATGAGTTGCATAATTCCCTTGGCATCAGCATGAGCAGAGAATGACATGTACTGAACAGTCAATTTCACATCCACTACAGTGCCATCTATTTCCACTTTCTTTGCACCATTGAGAATCTTATATCCAACTGTACCTTGAACACAGTATCCAGGCATTATCACCATGTTGTTCTCATCGGGAGCCCACTTCCTGAAGATCTGCAATGCCAACCCACCATGAAGCATTCCAGGTGTTGCAAATACCACCATAGGTCCAGGGTTATCAATATATGACTTGTCAAATGCATGGATATGTTTGAAGTCAAACATATTCCGCTTCACAAATGTTTTTCGTATCTTCTCATTTGTCCAAGTGATGAACATCTTGTAATAGTTATTAGCTTTCTCTGTCAAGCCTACAGCAAAGTATATAGGAACCTGAAGATTCATTCTTTCCCAATAGGTCTCCAGGAGAATGCACAACTCTTGTGCTCTACCAAGGGCAAAGACTGGGATCAGAACTTTCCCTCCCCTTTCTATGGAGTCATGAAGCTTTTTAAGGAGATCTCTTTCTCTACATCGTTTTGAATCCCGAATGGTTGTGGCATATGTGGATTCTGTGATGAGGAGGTCTGGGTGACACTTGTCAATCCATGCGGCTCCTAAATGCCTGTCTGGAGTCATGTTATAGTCACCAGTATAAACCACAGATAATGGACCTACTTGGATAAGATACATTGCTGCTCCTAACACATGTCCTGCATAATAGGGCTTGATCTGAAGCTCTGGATCCACTTGAACAACCTGGTGGAGATTGACTGCAGTGACTTTTTTCATGCAGTCCTTTATCATTTGAGATGTGAACATATTCACATCACCTTTCCTATCAACAGATAACTTTCTCATGTCCTCTAGAAGGTGAGGGCAGATGGCTTTTGTTGGATGAGTCATGTAGATGGGTCCAGAATAGCCTACCATTTCTGTGAAATAAGGCAAGGCACCACAGTGATCCAAATGAAAATGGGTGACAATAACACAGTCCAGAAAATCTGTCAGGTCTCCTTCTCCAATGTATGAGAAGTCTGGAAATTTTCTTTCATCAGAATAGCCCATGTGCATACCACAATCCAGCATAATGTTCTTTCCTCCCATCTGAAGAAGAATGCAACTTCGGCCCACATCTTGGCCAGCTCCCAAGGGAGTCACTAATATATCTGGCATACTGGCTTTCTATGGCTATACTTGTGTTAGGGTCATGCAGAAGCCTGCAACTCCATGAGGTTCACTTTCTTAAAAATAGACAGGAATTCTAATACACCTCTTGAACATTAGGCTGAATTCTGGAGATCATCACAGCATGTGCCTGAAAAATAGGAAAATTATCAAGGCATAAGACAGCCTATTAATACTGACCTAGACCTGGAGTTCTTGCAGACTATGATAGGAGTGCCTATAGTTTTAATCACAACCCAACTAAGCAGTGCTTCTTAGAGATATCCTTTTACGTGGTTGGAGCAGAGCCAGGAAACTTCTTGGTAGGCCTTATCTGCATAATGCGACTCCCTATTACAAGGTTCAGTCACACCTAATAACTTTGATATCCGACAGATACGGAAATATTCTTAGAAAACCATACTATGCCAGAAGACTTTTCAAGATTTGGTTGTGGATGTAAAAAAGTTTGATGGGGAAAAAGCAGGAAGCTAGCCTTGAACTGCTCCACTGACACTTTCATACAAGACACTGATGATGAAAATATTGAATTAGTCCATCTTTGTCACAATAATTTTTTCACAGCTTTGCTGTGAAAATAATGATTTCAAACGTTATAGTACTTGGGCATTTATGAAAGCTTCACTTTTGAGCTCAATGGATTACATGATCTATTACATGGAAAACAGGAGATCCTAAAATATATTCACAGGATTTCTCTTACCTTCTCTTTGACAGCAACATTGCCAATGTTTTGCTGTTGGGATTCCAGTATTTGATTGAATTAATTTTCTAATGAAAGAGGCCCATGGCCCATATCTACCATGCAGTTTACCAACTAATAAACACTTACTGCCAGTAGGAGTTAGTCCAGTAAGTAGTACAGTAAACCAAATATATCCGAACAGATCCTACCTACCAGCAAGAAATTTGTTCAATATGAAAACAGTTCACTCAAGTGAGAAAGGACCTAAATCTATCACTAACCTTGGAGCAATAAAAAGACAAACAGAAGGAGGGAGATGAGTCAGTTATAGAGGCAGATATCAAAACACAAAAAAGCCCCAAACATTAGCTACCAACAATAGGAAGTAGGGCTGCGATTATTATGCAATATTTTGATAATATAAAATATCAATTATACAGCATAAGTTGTTAGTGAAATTGTGAGACATTACTCATACATCAAAACATTTTTTTAAACTTCATTCATTCATCTAATCAATGAGATTCTGAGTTCAGCAAGTGCATAACCATAATAGAGAAATAGTAGGAAGAGTAGAATAGTAAATATCTCATGGTAACATGGTAAAAAAACAGTGTTGATCCTGTTAACTTCTCAGACATTCATTAAAACCCTTTCATTTCTCATGAAACATCTTCAAAGCAAATCAAAACTTCAAATTCTAGAGGACATCATCTGTTCAAACTGTCTTAAAAGTTTTACATAGCATATGAAAGGACTCAGATTTTGAGGGAAATTCATGAGGATCTGATTATTATCAGATATAAATCATATATAAAAATATATATATTATATATCAGGTAAATATACCATCTGAACAGAACCAGAATTATATTCAGCACTCCACATCCTACTTCACAACCACAAATACACTCCAATATACAGGGTGGCCCATTTAAAAGTTGACCCACTTGGCACTCATTAGTGGCAGTGAAGGTTATTGGAAGTGAATGAGCATGCATTGTAGGTGGTATGATACCAAGTCCACTTTTAAATGGGCCACCCTGTGTAATTTTTTTCCCATAAAAAATTTCCAAACCAGTTCTAAAGCATGACTGGTTTCCCACATAGAAACTAAAAAGAAAATCAGATGACATATGCAGACCTGGGAAGTATAGTTAAGATGTTCTTCAAGTTCCAACTGTGTCAAAAAACAAGACATCATGTTGGAAACAGAGAAACTTGGAAAAGTTTTTATCATCACTTCTGGCGTGGAATCCCTTCACTTGATTGGCTCTCCCAGATAGAGCCCTCCACTACTCCTCGTCGTCGTGCAGGGTTGTTCACAAAGAAATAAAATGCAAAATGATGGCGAATTGTGTTTCATGTAACGATTCGTGTTGTGTTGAAAATAATCTAGGATTATTATAATAGAGCATTGTCAAATGCAGCATTATCTGGCCAAACCAAAAATTGAAAAAATAATGCTCCACTTTATTGAGCTGTATTATCCAATAGAGCAGGATGATTTTAGAGCTCGGTTCAAAAATCCACCCTTGAACTTGCCAGATAATGCTGCATTTGACAATGCTCTATTATAATAATCCTCAATTATTTTCTACGATAGTTGGTGACGGCAACGTTGCATCTCATATGTGAGAAAGCAAAGTGGAATGAGTTTTTAAAGATGGCAGCGAGTACCACATGAATTAATCAGTATCATAAATGGCACAAAAAACCCCATGACATTGGGAAAAGAGAAAATAAAACTTTTCCAAGTTTTTTTGTTTCCAACATGACATCTTTTGTTTTTAAAGACACAGTTGGAACTTGAAGAACATCTTAACTATACTTCCCAGGTCTGCATATGTCATCCGATTTTTTACCGAATTTCTATTTGGGAAATCAGATAAGGGTTAAAATATTGAAGACCTGAAAAACAAATTTTCATTGAAAAAATACGTCAAGGGGTTATCATGAGGCGATACGATTGCACACGATGCAAGCCGTGCAGCCCTTCCATTGCGACTGGTGAAAATAATCCAACATTATCGACAAAAGAGGACCTCTGGACCTACTCATTATAATCACGAACCAATGTCTAAATAAAATGGAGCATTATGTTAGTGCTTGGTTCAAAAATTGCTTCTTTGATAATAGAGCATTTTACTGGAAATAAAGCTGCATTATCAGATAGTGCTCTGTTCAAAAAGCCATCCCAAAAATTGAAAAAATAATGCTCCACTTTATGAAGCTGTATTATCCAATAGAGCAGGATTATTTTAGAGCTCAGTTCAAAAATCCACCCTAAATTTTAAATCACTGATGAAGGTTGTTTGAGTCCCATGCCCTGGTAAGGAATCATGCTGAGGCACTAGCTCTATTAATGTTGAACATAGTTATGGATGGCCTGTAGAGGGGAGAGAGAAAAGCAGGATTCATGTTAACTCGCTCTAGTGAGTCCCTGACATTTTCTGGGAGGGACTCATATTTGTAAAACGTCCAAGTCCGTGGGGCTCATTGACAACCACCTGAACATGTTCCCACTGAGCTGAAGCTAGGTGCCAGGACTCAAGATTTAAAAAAGCTAGTGTGAACCCTGAAAAAGACATTGCTTCAGATTTACCATGGTAAACCTTCACTAAGCAATAGTGTACTACATGCATAAGTGAAATCCTAATCCAGATGTCAATAGTTGAAACCTAGAGGGCTAACTAAGAAAAAAAATTAAATCAAATCCATTGAGGGCTTTCAAAAGAATTTCAGCTCTATATGGCCCAGAGGTTGCGTCATCTTGGGCTAGACCGCAATCAATGCATGGTTCTGTCTTCTTTTCCCTCCCAAGCTTCGCCTTTCTCCTCACTGAGCTCAGAAGTTAATATGTCTGAGGTCAAACATGGTTTACAGCCTTGAATGAGACTTGCTAGGCTAATGCACTCAAAGGCTGATCTGGCCTATTTTTGGTACTGTAGTTAATACATGCATAAAATACTTTTAGATCATGTGCAAAATTGAACTCAAATGCAAATTTACCAACAATAATATAATTTTTTGACCATCACGACACTAGCAGTAAAACCTATGACATACATTCATACCTTCCACTCCTCTGGCTGACTCTGACTTGAATAATTGGTTTCTTATCGCAAGTCCAACATCCTAGAGAAAATAAAAAATATCAAACTTCAGCAAATATATATAGCACTTTAATCCTTGGACGTGGAGGGCCTTGTGATGCAAATTTGGAGGAATCATAGACGTGTGGCATTCCCTTCAGGATATTCCCTTCACTGTCCAGCTTTTATGATTGGGATGCTTGGATTTGGATGCCCATCCCAAGAAGGTACGGCTAGGCCCACAGCTTTGAGCATGTTTACATAAACCATCTCTGCCGAATCGCCTAGAAATGAATGACTCTTCTCAGTCAAAGTCCCTTGCGCCGCAACTAAAATCAAGGCTTTCACCTAACTAGTACACACGGAATAGCAATGTGGTACTCCATGAATCGAGCCTAGCTCTTAGCCTACCAAGTGTGATTTGCAAATGCATTCGTATTATTCTTACTAGGGCACCAATGGCCTATCGTTACTTCCATTACGGGAGATACACCCTCACCTCCTTGGATGTACCAATGAAATAACATTGCACAATTACATTGTGGTACAATGTGATGCGAATTCATTAGCAAATCACCGTGGTGTACACTTGCAGCCGCGGTGAGCTATGCCGTGTGCGATTGTGAAGGAGGCACGTGAATGGCGCCATGCCCATTGGAAAGAGCTCAGCGAATCACGTTCTATACATATGCCGCAACTTCCCGCCATCTCTTACCGTCTCCTACTCTCTGTTCCACTTCACCTTGGCTCTGCTCCTTTATATACTGGTTTGAACCTTCAACAGTTTGCCTTATATAGAGCTTCTCAAAAGGAACGAAGTAAAGATAGAGGTGTCCTTGAAAATCGAAAAAGATTGACATTTATGCTCTATTGCAGCGGTTCCCAAACTGTGGGTCGCGACCCGCTGGAGGGTCGCAAGAGACTCCCGGATGGGTCGCGAGAAATTCCCTATCATAAAAAACTATCTGCATCTGCTCGAGTTAAAACATGCATTACAGATTAGGTCAATGAGTTTTCTTCACGTTATAATTACTTAGAAAATACCTCGTTCTGGATTCCAGTAGGTCGAGAAATTTTCTGGATGTCGACAAGTGGGTCGCAATTCAAAGAAGTCTGCTAACCACTGCTCTATTGCATGACTCTTAACCGTGAAATATGCACAAAGGGTCAGTGGTGTATTTTGATTCATGGGGGGGGGGGGACACTCTGGAAAAACATGTTATAGTTACCCACACAGCACAGGTATATCCCAAAGACATCCCAGAGATATCCCTTTGGGACAAGTGCGATGTCTCAGAGACAAGGAGTAGGGACATCTTAGGGATATCAAAATGTCTGGGCCCAAAGACATCCCAAGGATGCCCCTTTCTTGAAGAACTATCAGATTAATTCACAAATAATTTCCGTTTGTTGCCAACTGTTTTGAAACGATTGTAACTTGTTTCAAGTTTGACGCGATAAATCGTGTTATATGTCATTCGATAGGGAAAACCAGAGCCACCCAGAGGGGGGGGGGCAATTGGGGCAATCTGCCCCAAGCCCCATGTATCAAGGGGTCCCAAGAGGAGCCTCCAAAGGGCCTCAAGGGGGCCTCCAAGGAGGTCTCCGATTTAGTTTTGCCCCGGGCCCCTGGAAACCTCTGGGCGCCCCTGAAGGATCCTAATCTTAACCTGCTAGAGAAAAATAATGCACACCCAACTGCAAATTATTTTTTACCTAGCTCCGCAAAAATGTGTAAAAACGACTGATCGTATTTTATTGCAAAGAATAGCATTCGACCAAGGAAGAGTCGTACTATTTATCCGCGAAATTGCATGAATTAACGCACCTTTATTACCCAAGTAGCCATTTTGATCCAAAATAAATCCATTGGACATACCCTCATGGACACTCGGACATCCAATGTTTATCCTCCTCGGACATCTCTTGGATGACTAAGCGCCGATTGCATGAACAATGTTTATTTAAACATTGATTATCGATAGTCATTGTTTAAACATTGTCTACGAAAATATCGATTAACCGTTGTCTACTTTCCATTGTGTGAACGACCCCCAAGCTATGTTCTCATAGACGATGGCTAAGCGCCCCTCATGGTACGTATATATAGCACATTCAGTCTTCTTGGCTGTCGCGTAATACACTTCGGACTCTGCAAAAAATGGATGAATCAAGTGAAAAAGAAGAAACTTTCCTCTGACGACGAAGTACATCTCGCAGAGTCTGTAAATGAGAATCTCGCGATAGAGAGAGATCCATTCTCCTTGAGCAAGAATATTCCTGCCTGGAAATTAGTGAGTTCTCCACCGACCCTACTCTGTATTTCAGTAAATCAGGGGTAACGCCAAGGATTCATTCATTCGTTTTGTCGGAAATGTGAAAAATAGTATAATTTGTGTTCGATTGCAAAATGAGGATATCCGAGAATCGCGTATAGATCCTGGTTATGTAGTGACAACGTCAGTAAAAATCATACTGCTTGGACATAGATGAACTAGAAGCCTTTGCAATTGATAACAGTTGAATGGGAATTCTATTCGGATACGACAGTCGTCAATGGATCATTTTCCAGGAACAGATCGTTCCTGGAAATCCGGGAATATCAAATAATTTTCTTCGAACAACTACCAGGGCCACCCAGAGGTTTCCGGGGGCCCGGGGCAAAAATAAACCGGAGACCACTTGGGGGCCCCCTTGAGGCTCTTTGGAGGCCCCCTTGGGACACCTTGATACGTGGGGGCCCGGGGCAGATTGCCCCAATTGCCCCCCCTCTGGGCGTCCCTGGGATCCTTCGAGCTATCTTTGGGGAGATTGAGCAGTTGCTGGCCAGGTTAACGGCAGTTGTCGAAAAGGAAGAGCCCAGATAACATTTTTCGTGGGAACCACGTTGGCCCAATAGGGTCCTCCAACGTCAGGATACGTTGGCTCAACGTATGTTATTCACGTGGGCCCCCACATGAAAGAGACCGTTGGGCCAATGTGGGGCCAATGTTGGCAGGAAGTTGAAGCGAGCGTTTAACCCATTTACCCAAGTAGCTGGTTCTTGCTCTATATTGACCATCATTTCATATACTTAAATTCATCATCCAGTGGAGGTATTCCCATCGGAACCTGTACTATGTACTACAACCTGCCATGGACATGGTCACGCCTTCGGCACTCCATTATCTTATTATTATCTTATTAATTCACTTATCACTTATTTAAAGTACGTCCCCATTGAAATATGTGACATATGGGGACGAAAGTCTAGCTTTTCATCAAAATCATTACTTTGATGATTTCTAGTGTGCCTAACTTTAAATCTCTTTATGTGTCCCTTTTTGTCAGGGTGGAGAATACATTTTGAAATACTTCCCTCCTATAATCTGCGCCGAGGGGACATATTTCAAAAGCAGGATTTTTCCTGCATTCAGCTATCAAACATGTACTTCTGAGGGAAGTTTCAATTTTCTGTCTCTCTCTGTTTCGTTGGATCAAAAAAGACTCCGGAAAATGCAACTTTAAAAAAGTGCCATGATGGGTTTTAACTAAAAAAAAAATTATTTTCTCTGAAATCTAGTCTGAGGGAACTCCATGACTAACCAGTTTCAGCCTTATACGTTTCCCCTTTTCGCTGGTGGAAATATATATATTTTGAAAAGTGACCCATCCCAAAAAGCTGTGTCATGAGGGGACGTACCACAAAAGTTTAATTTTTCCTGAACTCGACATCACGTCAGTTATGCGTGTGCCAGGTTCCACTTTTCTATTTCTGCCCAATTCGCTAGGATAAAAAAAAATTCTTTGAAAACGTCACCCACCAAAAAAATGTCCCCAGGAAATGTCTAGGAAACTTGACATTTTTCTTGAACTCAGTGTCAGTAGTCACGCTCTTGCCAAGCTTCAGCTTTTCATGTCTCTCCGTTTGAAGCAAAAAAATTATTTGAAAATATTTTATCACAAAAGGTGTACCCCTGGGACATGTATTTCCAAGGTAGGATTTATTCTGAGCTGACCATACGAATAGCAACTTGTCAGTCACTCACGATCGTTTACATACAGGGTATATTAGAAGTAGGATTTTTCCTTCACTCATACATGTGCCAAGTTTCACTTCTCTATTTCTGCCCAATTCGCCTGGACAAAAGTTTTTGTTTAACATCCCCCCTGGAAAATATTTTCCCAGGGGATGTATCGAAACTTGACATTTTTCTTCAACTCCTTGTCTCAATAGTCACATTCATGCAAAGTTTCAGCTTTCCATGTTTATCCGTTTGACTGATGCAAAAAATTATTTGAAAACATCTCCCTTGGAAATATGTGCCCCCAGGGCATTTACCTCCAAAGTCTGAATTTTTCTGAACTCGGCATTCCAATAGGTACGTATGTATCAAGTTTCACCTTTCTATTTCTGCTCAATTCGCTAGGACAACAAAAAAAAAATTGAAAACGTCACCCAGCAAAAATATATTCCCCCAGGGCATGCATTTAAAACTTGACATTTTTCCCGAACTCATGTCTCAGTAGGAACGTCCATGTCAAGTTTCAGCTTTCCATGTCTCCCCGTTTGACTGAAGAAAATATTTATCTTTGAAGTCATCTCCCCCCAAATTGGGTGCTCCCAGGGCATATACCTCCAAAGTCGGATTTTTTCTGAACTCAACATCCCAATACGAGGTTGTAACGAAAGTTTTTGTGCATACAAACAACGCAACAGTCCGCGAAGCACAATTTTTTTCGTCACACATTCTGAACGAAAGCGCGTTTTATGCCGCATATGTTGCTTTTTTTTAATTACAAATCGCAACAAAAAAATTTTTTACAGCGTTCAGAATGTATGACGAAAAAATCGTGCTTCGCGGACTGTTGCGTTGTTTGTATGCATAAAACTTTCGTTACAACCTAGTAGCTACTTATGTACCAAGTTTCAGATTTCTGACTTCTCTAGAACATGGTTGGAATTAGCGTCGGTCACTCAAGATGGTCTATATATATATATTTGATGCCCTAGATAGGCAGGAGACATGAGACAGAACAGACGATGATCAATCACTGACTATCGATTACAGTGCATGTCAGAGGATAGACCACCTCATGCCGTTCTATGTAGTGTCAGCGATACCAAAGCTTTACTTCTTATACTGGTATCAAGATGAAAAATTAGCGGAATTGAGTTCACGGAATCTCCCTCAATCTTTAGATCTCCTCAGAAGAAACCTTATTCTCAAAAGGGTTCTGATCGGGAATATGAGCTTGTTTATGGTCTGGGCTCCATGTATCTGTCTTGAATAAGTGGATAACAAATGATTAAGTGTCCGCGTTTGTTGACTCCTTTGAGACTAGTCGAGTCATATGTCGAGGTACCGAACAATCCTGCGAGGGACGATTCCAGGGAAAGAGGGAAGGAACTTTAGAGTACTGTGCGAATAGTGAGACCCATACCTCCATCTAGTGGCCTGGTGAAAACTTCAAGGTGTTGAAGTTCTCCACCAGGAGTTCTGCAGTTCTTCTCATCGTGGGAATATGCCCGCGTTGGGCCTACATTGGGTCAACATCGTTCCCTAACATTCACGTTCCGCCAACGTCTCCCAACTTTATCAAACTTTGGCCCAATGTAACGTGTTATCTGGGAAAGCACATTCAATATTACTTTCGATAAATATGGGTAATTTAAATCCTAACTTGATTAATGGCCGTTGTTATCAAAACTTTTAAAGAACTCTTTGTTGAAGAAATAAATTAAGGTCGTTTATCGGAACACGTTGACGCAATTATGTTGGCGAAATTGTGACTTTTTATCAAGCACCATATAAAAAATACTGCTTAAGAACTGTTAGTGGTATTTCCTTAAATGAACTGCAATACTGGGTGGGGCAAAATTCGCGCCCCATAGAGGATTTCACTGTTGCACTACATTAACTCTTGTTTCTTTCTTTGCAGGCAAGTGATGGCTGCAAAATTAACAAAAAACGAGAGAATGACGTTAAGATATGTTCAAACATCATGTGTACAGCAATTCGAGGTGTTTTCAAGTCTATGGCAAACTATTTGAACATTTACTGTAACTTTCCCTATGGGGCGCGAATTTTGCGCCACACTGTATATCAGGGAAGAGTGATATCATTTATCCTCCGAGTTGTGAGTGCGTCGCAATTAGTGCGCAAGTAGCAATCAAATAAAGGAAAGCCAACTTCTTTTGGCCCACCTTGTACATACTTAGTTCGTATAAGCAGACTTTCAATAGTGATGCATTGTGACATTTACATTTTTACCCCCCTGCGATGCATCTACATATTCCGCTCGTGGCGGATGGGCGCGCAATTTAAATTGATATTTATCTCATTCTGCAATCGTAAGAATCCATCCACTCTATGTATGGAGGAGATACGACAAGAAATAGCTTCAAAGGATGATCCGGCAGCTTCAAATAGTACATTCTATCATATGATGGGATATTAATTTTTGTTTCGCAGGAATCGCAGTAAAGGCAAAATGAACCTATTCGTATGCTCTGTCTCCTGTTTCATGGATGTGAGTTTTGGGTATGAGTCACCTGTTTTCAAACAGTTTGTTCTGCATCCCCTTTAAGTAGAAGTAGAAGCGTATATTTTATCCTATATACCTGCCTTTTGCAAAGCCTTTCTGGTTACCGTGTATTGAATTGGGTAGGAATCTCTTTATCCCTCCTGCCAAAGCAGCAGATGCAAGTTTACATACTGTACTTTGCTTAATTACTTTCATATGTCTCGATGAAAATAAATGGTGTATCGGACTTGACAAGTTTACAAAACAGCCTACACAAATGGCTACTTTTTTTTCAGGGTCCATTGGACTCAGAGAGGTAGTTACAGGTTTTAGAAAACTTATGAAAGCCATACAGTCGACTCCAAAGTGACATTTCTCGGATTTTCCTTATCACGCATTCAGAGCGTAGCATTTTTCTCAGGTCTAATACAAGGTTATAATATTACAAATAATATTATTTCATACCATTGATTATCCGAGAAGATTGCTCTTCTGAGCCAAGTTACTTTCAGGGCGTGAAATAGGTTTTCGAATCCTCTCCCCTTTCAAATCCTCCCCCCGAAACTCTCAGGCCGCAAATTAAAAAGGCATTCTCATCGTGTCCCTTTTTCCTTTGTCCTCATCTTTCCCCATGTATTTGTAGAAAACGCGCTGCACATCATGCACATCAGAAAGAGTCAGCCCTAGTATCTCAAAGGTGTGGAGATTTTATCCCACATTAACTTCCTCCCTTACTTCTAGGTCGTCAAGTGCGCATCCTAGTCTAATCGCTTTGGATTTTTCAATATTGACGAGTATAGTCCAGAGGCGTCTTCCAATGCTTCTAACTCATGAATGAGGCTTCTGACTGAGGCCCCAGTGCCATCTGCAAAATGTGTCATCTGTACATTGAAGTACTTCAAGTTCTCTATTCCCTAAAGAGATTCCCTTGATCAAATGCTTGCAGAACCAGCATTAGGGGCCGTTCACATATTACGTAACGTGATTTAAAAACTTTTTTGACCCCCCAACTGCTCTTTCTGTTTTGACTCATCGGTTATCCCTGTTTTTTTTGTTTTTTTCTTCTTGTTTTTGATGTTTCTGTACCATTTCCTTTTTTGTTACCACCATTATTATCGCTTATGTAGTGGGCTATATAGCAATAAAATTGTTTGAAAAAAAAAACCCTACTGCCCACCCGTACCCACTACCCTTACTAACAGTGGAGTGGGCATTGGGAGTGTGAGAACGTCTATTGACTTCCCTCTCCCCTGTTGCAAAACTTGCTAAGTCGCAGTTTCATGCCTGGACCAGCACGGACAGGTCAAACAGACTCAGTTACCCTTTGGACGTTGCCCTCGTTTGTCTCTCTCTCTGCATCGCGATCACTATTTCCACCATCTACCCTACATTTCCCCATCTCCTTTTACTCTTTTTTTAAGTCTCAAATGGGTGATCACCATCAATCAAAATGAACATTGACAAAGGAAAATTATTTCATTGAAGAAGGAATCGAATGAAAGAAAAAACTTTCCTTTTTTAAAACATTTTAATCATCTCTCAATATGTATAATCTAGTGTTAGTTATGAGTATTTAATAAACTAGTTTCTTTTTCAAACGCATTTTACTTGTTTATTTATCTTATTATATGAAAAAAAAATCATGAAGGGGGGGAAAGAGAGAGAGAGGGGAAAAAAAACCACAAGTTTAGAAAACCATGAACTTTGCGGGGAATCAAAATACAAAT
>CAJPEV010001512.1:4423-43375 GCA_905338385.1 Darwinula stevensoni
TACTTCAACGATTACTTCTTTATATTATAGCATTATTACACTTTTAGGGTTGCACTGATCCCAACAACTGCTTCACTTCCCGTGTATAGAGGAGGTACGGCCGACATTGTATATGTATAAATGTTACGAGATCATCCAGCATGATGGTGCGGGCAGACGATTATGCCAAACCAGACGTGACGGCCTTCACGGAAAGGATTTTCCCTTTCACTCGTTCCCTTTCACTTTTGTGAACAGTCTGTGAAGGTGGCATCAACCCAGGTAACACATCACATCGAATAAACATTGGATATCGATTCAACTTCCGGATGTTTATTCAATGTCATGTGCTACTTGGGTAGACCGAGCCGCATTCGCCTCCATGAAATAAGCGGGAAGTCGAAAGGAAATCCCTTCCCAAATGGTCTTTCTTTTCCTGTTACATTTTTTTTATTCCCCCCTTTCTGTGCTCTACTTCACACAATATACAGAGACTCCAATTCTCGGTCACACCAGAGTGCAAGAAAGATCATTCCGAGGTCTGCAGATAGTCAGTCTTAATAAAATAGAAGGATACTTCAAATTCAATTATGAAAAAGTTTCCCATTCTTCAATTCATGATTTGAAGAATGGGTAAACGTAAAAAAAATCAGTCTCATGCAAGCAAAGCATTCGAGAAATAAAATGACGACGGTCAACATAAGAAGTCATAGTCCCTTTCGACTCCATTGAACCCTTTCCTTGGCAGGGATATTCGAACGTTTCAAGAATGTCTATGCAATATTGCGTCGACGCCAGTGAAAGGTTAAAAGTTTTTCAGTGATCACTAAAAAAAAACTAGAGTGTAAGGAAGTAGGCGTTATTCGGAAAATTATTATCTCATTTCATTTTTCAACGGAAAATCATCACATAGATCATATTTCGATCACATTGAGCAACTTCTGTCTCAGAAAAAAAACTCATATTGGACGCATGACATGTCTGAGAGCGGGAGATAGCATAGAAGAATCCGACAGACGTTCTATTGACATTGCACTAAGTAATGTCTGGAAGGAAAGATGAGGAATGATTACAGTAGAGCAGTTAGTCATGAGATAGAATGGAACATACCTCGACTGTTCCACTGTAACCCACGGCTGATTAAAAATAAATAAAATGTACAGCTCACTGTAAAATAACATGAAATGTTGGAAAATAGCAAGCTTTGAATTGAATGCTTCTGCTCATGGTTTCTAATTAAAGCAACCAGAAGGTAGAATATATTTCATTTCATGCTGAATGTAAGCAGTAAGATATGATAAGATAAGAAGCAGTAACTGACAGACATCCTTTTTAATTTATAAAAATCAGGGATTGTTCCACATCCCAAGCAGCACATGATGTCCATGCAACGTTGCTGCAACGTGACTTGAGCTAAATGACGTCGCATGGACGTTATTTCCATGTATGTGTTGCTCGGGTCACTCGATCGCTTTTGCTACTGTACCTGGGGAGAGGGATACAGTGGAACTCTAACTGCATTTGAAATTTTACTAAATCGTCCTACTGTTCCCCTTGTCTCCCCTACCTCGGTGGAAGGGTGAAAGTCCGTTTCGGCAACACTGGCGTGTAGTCCGGCGGAGGAATGCTTGGTAACGTGCAGGGAGTCTTTCGGTCTCGGAGCGAAGGCTTGCGGACCGTCGTCGAGGCCCTCGAAGACTTGCAGGATGGCTCAGCCAACGACTGAGATCTCTTCAATTTCGCCTCGGGGATCTTGAATACCCTACCTCCCTCCTCTACTTGCTTTCCCTGATTCACAAGAATGCAATGCGTCAAGAACGTTCTTACGTAAAGATGCAGATCGCTAAATGGACGCGTTCGTTCTCCCGTGTCCCAGCAGTAATCACGAAGGAATTAGGGAAGGAGCACGGTCTCGTTCATTTTGTCTCGATTGATCGCATCGGGCCTAGGTCAATCGTGACTCGTCTCTCAAGTCTCTACTCGTGGCGCTGCGATCAAAATGAACCACATCGGCCGTCCACATTACGAACTCGTGAACGTTTCCACCCTCGTTTCGCGAAGAACGCACTCACACTAACAAAAACATTTTTCTTAAAACTGAAGATGCTGGGACGATAGGGCGAGTGAAGGTTTACTTTGAACTCTTACGTCGTCTTATGAGTCCATCAGGAGACTTGAATGTGCCATCAATGGAATATGTAGAGATTGAATTTTTAACATACTTGTATGGGGATGAGGTCGGGAACGAATCCTCCGTTGATCTGAGGCGTTCCCTGAAAGGCTTCGCAGTCATCCTCATAGGCAGAAGGACCGATGAAGCTGAGAAGGACCGGAAGGAACACGAGGCCTTGGTACAGACCGAACAGTACCACTCCGAAGAAGATCTATATCAACGGCCCAAAGGATTAATGAATTACTTTTCTCCTCAGGTAATGAAAAAAGTAGTGTTCCCTGAAGGCTTTCTGGTGACATTTTCCACACCGACCTGAATTGCTAATAATGAGCATTGTAGAGGTACTGAACTCCATTGCAAATCGGAAACCTAGTACTTGTACTGTACAGCTGAATTTGAGGAAGCCAGAGCAGATCGCAGGACACGAACCCTGAAGAAAGTCCTGAAGACATGAGACTGCGAGGGGGCAAGGAGGAGGAAGGCAAGGAAGGTGCTGAACCCTCCGTGGAAGACGGGCGTGCCGATCCTGAGCAAGGTCTCTCGGGCTCGGTGACCCTTCGTTCCTCGACACACCATGAAGGTGTGGGCGACGTGGGCGGAGTAGTCCACGCTGAGGCCGATGGCAAGCACCACGATCACGCACGACACCGTGTCTATCGTTAGCCCCCACCAGTACATCAGCCCCAACAGGTCCACCTTTCCGTTCGGGATATTCACATGAAGAACGCTTACACGAATGGAGGACAATTTTAACCCAACGATGCGAACCGATTGCATCAGAGGCTTCATGTGGGCTTTCAAGATTGAATTATTCAGTATGGTCATCATGTAATTTTTTTCCTTTCCAAATGCTAAGGACCGTTTTGCAAAACGACTTGGAAGATTACAAGAAACCAGCGAATGTTTTTTTTTTAAATTACAGTCGATTTCATCGTTAACGTACAAGTGAAACTTAAAAGCAGGATTTTTATACTTAACATACTTTTTTTTTCCCGGAACCGAACAGATGGATAAGAGGAAGAAGTAGGATCGAGTTGGCGTTGGTAACTTCACTTGAAATCATCTTAATTCCTGTTACAGAATGTGTCAATTTTATTTATCGACATGATTTGCAACACCAAAAATAGGTAAATTTTGAAACTTATTTCATACAAATAATCTACATATTGTAGAGTATTTCTTATACACAACATGTACATAAGTTTAATCCCCGGTACATCAAGTATCAATATATGTAATATGTTGCAAAATATATTTGGGTGGAACACATCCTGTCGATAAACAAAACTGACTCGAAACTGGAGTCACTTTTGAGCACGTACCTTCCCTGTTCCGCATCTATTCTTTTTTGCTGCCACGATTTCGTACAGGATATGCAATTCTTGGGATTGGCAATGTCCTTGCCACAAGATTTATGAAACGAGGGTCGATTTTTGGCTTCTCTAAACGCTCCTAAAAATGTACCTGAGGAATTGATGAACGTTCTTCAGTTTTGACTGAGGGTCGGACTTTCGAAGGTAGGACGCTCTGGTACGAATATACGGCTCTGAGTTTTGAAGATGCCACTTTCTAATTTGATTTTTGAAGTAATGTGTACCAAACTATTAATATGCGCCTCAGTAACGGGGGGAAATATAACAGAGACGGTCGCGATGCGGTTAACATCTCCTCCCACAAGCTCGACGAATCTGCATCTTAATATCCCCATCTGAAGAGAAAGAGACAGAATTTCGTACTAGGGTGAAAAGGACGCAAACGAGGACATAAAAAGAGGCAAGGAGATCAGCGATGAGGACAAGGACGGTGACGAGGACGCAGATCATGGCCAGACCCAGGTTTCGATACAATTCCCATCGTATGATCCCGTTCGTCTCCCACGTGCCATACTCCCGCGAAAACGCCCCCACGAACTCTGCCGGGAAAAGAGCGATCGTTGGCAACGTGCCGACGAGAAAAACTTAAGAAATAATGAGAATGAGGCAAACACGAAGAGGAGACAAACGTTCATTCTGAGCGAGCGGTGAGCTGTCGGTGAGATGATATATGCGGTGGAGGGCTTCCGTCTTCTCCTTCGTCCTCGTCATCCTCACGTGTTTCAACTCGTGACTCGAAGCCTGCACGAAACGAGTGCGTTTACGAAAAACACCTCAGCGACGAAAGGTCGGCGATAGAACGGATGGTACGGACGGAGATGGGTGGAAGGGGCTCGTCGCAGACGGGTTCGGCTCCAGAGAAATGGAGACTGTACAGGTACTTAGCCCCCCGAGGGCTCCAGAAGAAGTCCGACAGATTCCCCATCATTTCTTCCTCCCCCAGCCTCTGCTTTTCCAGGTCTGCAGAAAAACGTAGTGCAATGTAGCACCTGCGGGCTCGAGCTCGCTAAGCGCGGTCCTAGTACTAGCCGTACGGCTACCCTACTCTACGAAGGTCGGTCAAAACCTTCCGGTTTCGGGTGCTTAGGTGCAGCCTGTGGGAACTCTCGTTCCTCAGCGCACTCAGTATGTTCAGGATATCCGGGAATTTTTCTCCGTAGTTCATCGGGCCCAGGAATAAGAATCTACAATTAACATATAAAACCTGTTAGCAATGCAGCACAGAATGCAAAAGTTTGCAGGAAGTTGGAAGTACGCAAACGCACGCCTTGTTCCTATTGTTTTCGAGGAGAGACTTGGTGGCGTTGAAGTACTTAAAGAGGTACGAATCCGGAGGAAGGAACCACTCGGGCCGAAAATCTTGTCTCAGGAGAACGAAACCCCAAACGTTGAAGGCCAGCACGACGAAAGTGACCACCAAGACCGAGATCTGTCCCGATCCGAGAGCCCCACCCTCCGTCATCATCGACCTCGCCGTTCCCCCGATCGAAAGCAGGCGAAACTCACCCTAACGGGAGTCTCGAGGAGGAAGTCCGCGTAGCGATGGAAGAGGAGGTCCGTCACGTCCACGGTCGAGCATAGGAAGGAAGGCTTACGGTCGGACTCGTGTCGGTAGCAGGGGATGAAGGCGTCGAGACGCCGGTCGATTCGTCTCTGGTCGAGAGAAAACCAGGCCACGAAAAACGTGGCCTGGAACACGTACAGTGACAGAATGGCGACGGCGGCGTAAATGCAGAACGAGCGCAGCGCTGGTAGCGTCTGAAAAAAATGAAGGAAACACGTNGTCGATTCGTCTCTGGTCGAGAGAAAACCAGGCCACGAAAAACGTGGCCTGGAACACGTACAGTGACAGAATGGCGACGGCGGCGTAAATGCAGAACGAGCGCAGCGCTGGTAGCGTCTGAAAAAAATGAAGGAAACACGTGACACCCGTTAAAATTTTCGTCAGGACAAAATTTGAATTGAAAGATGCCCGGCCGTGAGAAACTCGACGGCCTTTAGCGGAAATGTCAAGTTCATTAAAATGAAAAATAGCGTAGGGAGTCGATTGGAACATGACAAGAAAAAAAAACTCGATTTTCACATTAATTAAAAAAAGAAAACTTTAGAAATAATACACTATCGATTGAGCATTGTCTGGGTTTTATACAGGAGTAAGATTTTACCATTCCATTCCTATGAATATTCGTAACCCCCCAGAGGATCAGACGTAAGGATAACCATTGCTAAATCACAATAGGGAATCTAGACTAAAATGATACCGGAAACCAAGATTCCCGACTCACATTCAAAGCTCTAGCTTGACACCTATTTACCTTATTCGCACTCGGTGTTGGCTCAATAGCCCAAAATCCATTTCAATAAGAATAGTTATAGCTACTATCCAGTTTTTATAATAATTTTCTCCACATTTGTCTGAGCAGCAAAATCCATCTGTCTTTGATGCATTGGAACCTACTTCATATTCTTTAAAATGAGCTGCATTGGAATTCTAGGAATGCCATCGTCATAAATTATTAATTACAAAGAACGAAATTATATCAATTAATTATAAAGTATCTTAGCTATAGACATACTACCATACTTGATTAGTGTCATCAAGCGGCATTCATATTCAAATTGGAGTTGAATGATACCTATTTATATATTCATAATTCCATGCACACTCTGATGCCCATATGTATATTTGAATGCTGAAAGTCACGATCACTCATGCCTCGATGCAGTGAAAAAGCCTCTGTAATAATAAAATCTTTCTAACGTCGAAAAAGACTGATATTGAGGTTACGAGGGTGAGCGAGTGAGACTGAAAGTGAGAGTGAATGAGAGCGAGACCGACCGTGAAGGTCCCGATGATGAAGGCAGTGAAGTCTGTGAGAGAAGTGAGAGTGATGCCGACGCCGGCGTCCTTCAACGCGGAAGCCATCCTCTCGTGCACGCATTTTTCCCTCCACGCTTCCCCGCCGATCTTCTCGGCGGTGTCGTACGCCTGGACGATGACGAACATGTCGTCGATCCCCAGCCCGAGCAGCAAAAACGGGAGGACGTTGTGAAGGGGCCCGTAGAAGATGCCCAACGTCTGGCAGACGCCGTAGGACACCACGATGCTCAGTCCCACGCTGCCCGTCCCCAGGATCGACAAGTAGCCCTGCGGTGGGATTCGTATGGATCGTCTCACATCGTTTAACGCGACGCCGTTCAAATTTTAATCTGGTTCATCGATCTTTCGCCTTTCACTTGTTACCTTCATTTTCTTCATCTGCACTTGGATCGTGTTCGATTTATTATAGCTCTTTCATTCGTCTGCTCGTTGAATAGGTGTCCCCAAGGAACGGAAAAATGTTTCATTTTCTCATCTTGGGAGGTTTTCAGAAAAGCTGAAGGAACCAGAAAATGCTAGTTTTCTACGAGGAAATTTTTACGAAATCACACGGAAAGCTTCACGGGAAATTTTTGCACTTCCTTGGGAAAAAGAGGAAGAGATATGTCAACCCATGTCCAAAAGAGAGTGAAAATTCTTAAGCATTATGAATTGAGACTAACAGCGATAAAGTAAAACTACATACAATGGAATGGAATCAAAGAAAGTCTGAAAACACCAGGAGAGGTAAAAAATGCCGGAGAGTTCAAACTGGAGGGGATAGTGTCAGGAAAACCGGCCGGAAGACTAGAAAATTTCCAGCTTTCAAACATTCGATTCTCGTCCGTGATGAACACAATTCTTTAACCCTTATACGCTCAGCGCGCCGATCCATCGGCTCCGTCTAAATCATGCTCTTTTAGTTACATAAATGGCTCAAAGGTTGTTTTTGTTGTTTAGTTATATAAATATCTCAAAATGCTTCCCTAAACACAGGTGCTAACTACATAGGCTGAGTGCGAAAGGGTTAATAACTTTGGTCATGCCAAGATGCAAAATTGGCATCCACAACTACTCTGCAATTTCTAAGTCGAGAGCAGAGTCGTCTCATAGAATGCTCACGAATGGCCACATTCTCTAGATATTGTTCCGTACGATATTTTCCCGTTGGAGGTACGAAGGAATCAGTCGAAGCAAAGTACTCAGGGGCTCCGAAGAGGAAGATGAAGCTGAGAAGACAGAGGATCAGCGGAGTCATCAAGGCCTTGCGGGATCGCTTTCTTCTCATTTTCTCTCTTTTCCTGCGGTGTTGGATCCCGTCTTTCCTTTTCCTTCTTCCTCCCTCAATACCAATTGTGCAGTAAATGGTATACCCAGCAAGTGCTTCATCTGTCTTTTTCAATAAACGACCAGGTGTCCTTAAATAAGATGTCCTTAAATACATATAATTTAAATATAAAAAACCCTCTCAGGAGGCAAAGGAGTTCTCATCAAAAGTTTTGGGTTTTTGGTTTCAGAGGTCTCATAAACGTTAGGCATGGAATACTCATCGTCGTACTCTCAAGCAAATCCAGAACTTTCATGAGGTGCGACATGCAACAAACTGTCAGGTGCCTTTCATGCCGGATCCGTCAGTTTTTCTAGGAACATCCCAAGATGCGAGAAACTCCTAGCTAAAGCTGTTTACGCTAGTCTTTTTGCTTCTTTTTTGAGATACTCTATATATTCTCTATTTTCATGTTGTCATTTTTTATTATGAATATATATTTTTACAAATTTAAATTTGAGCTTTCCATTCCTCGCTTTTTTGTATTTTTTTTTCAGTGGTTTCCTTTCTTACTTAGATCTTAGTATTTTTCTTCTCATTTACTCTTTTTTATTCTCCTCCCGTCTTTCGAGAAAGCATTTACTCGGTCAAATTTTTTTTTTTTAACTTTCAAATTTTTCCTGCGATGTTGTTGCAACTGGTTCGTGATTAGCTTTATCATCATTCATATCTCTTGTTCTGATCGTGTTATATTTTAAGTAACTTGCAGAGCAGGAACTCCGTTATCTTATGACGGTTACATCTTTAGGGAAAAGACCAGCTCTAAAGCTTGCCTGCTGAGTAGATGAATTATTGGAAAAAAGGAAAAAGCAATGCACACTGGGATGATTCGGAAAGCTATTGTCTTGGCTCTGGAAATGCTCCCAAGAATGTACAATAGCTCAATTTGCTAATCTGAGGAGATCTGCAGGCTGCTGACTGTCCTTGAAGCACTCGGCTTATTTTTTACTGACCAAGCAGCCCACGCCTGAGGAATCTCAACGGTCGCAGAGAGAAGCGCGTTCGCACATCCTCGAAGCGGAAATCGAAACAGCAGGAAGGGTATCGGTCCTTCGAGCGGATTCTGTAATGGAAAAAATCGGAACGTATCTAGTGAAAGGAGTCGTACCCTGAACCCGACGAGATCTCGTTTGCCGAGGCAGAGAGCGACGTAAAGGAAGACGATGGAATATCCGACGCCGAGCATCAGGGCGTCGTTCATGATGGCTTCCTGGGCCACCACGTTGAAACTTCCGGCCGCTTCCATGAAGAACTCCCAGTCCCTTCCCGATCCCGACGAGCTCAGTTCCTTCAGGACTCGAACGAACTCCGCCTCCCACGCCTTTATCTCCTCCGTTGCCTGGTCACGAATGAAACGTGCAGAGAGTCATTCACGATGTCCTGCGAGTCGTCGGTATTTCCACCGTAGGGAGATTTAAAAAAACGAGTGGCATCTCGTTGCACGATATCATCGATGGTATCGCGTCCAGGTCCGGCCGGCCTTTCCAACGAACACAGTGGTACGTCAAGAGTTGTATTGAGAAACCACACCTCGAGGTAACAAATAAATGAACCTCATTATGCTAGCTTGCTACGTGATAACTAGCAGCGATAATTAATTCATGCCGCCTTTCTATGGTAAGTGACAATCGGACTTCGTTTCAATCAAGTTAGAGCGTATCAGGAGCCAGACGTAGAAAGGTCATACTTGGAAAAGGCGACCTTCGAGATATCTTCGCGTTATTCGTGCAATATTACTCGAATTGCAGCCGCTTTCCACGAGATAAATGACGAGCTGGGTTTCGTGTCGGTCACCTTCTACATGCTCCAAAGCTTCTTAGATGACGAGCTGAATTTTGTGTCGGTCACCTGTATGCTTCCAAAGCTGGATCAGTTAGTAAGCGCCCTTCAAGCATCCCAAATTGAGTCCGACGACGCAGTTTCGATCCTCGTGACTCCTGATTTCCGAGCAGAGAAACTCATGAAACTCACGGCAGTGTCCAAAATGGAAGTTTCCTCTTGAACCTCGGGGCTGATTCCAGATAGATTCACCTGGAGAGTCCAGGTGAAGTGAACCGCCGTCGCTGACGTCACGTGACCGGATGAATTTCGACTTAAGCCACCCAGGCTTTGCGTGTAATCCACTGCACTGCCGAGCACAGGGCTGGAAACACGAGGAAAATACATGCGTTAATTACAAGATGTGAAGTAAATTTTCGACACAAAAACAATGAACTAGTCGACGAGAACGGGAAAGGAGAAGTTAAAATTTATTCATAGGGATCTGGTGCTGCTAGAATAGATACGGTTGACTGTTACTGTTGAGTTTTGGACAGTTTGTTTTCTGCAAGGCCGGTTTGCACCAAAAATCGAGTGCTCTTTCATCAGGAACCCCGATAAATTTGTTGACAGACTTGAGGGGAGATCGACCCCAGGCAACGTACCCATTAGCGTCCAATGTTGGCCCGATCGTGGTCCTTCATTGGTACATTCACCTCAGATTGGCACGGGTACTCACTCTATCTTGGTGCTAGATTGGGACATATTTGGGTACGATATAGACTTGCAATATAGTTCCGATGTTTACCCCTGATGAGCATTCAAATATTGGGAGTGTCCGAGAGATCCAATAGCTGGACAATGCGTCCAAAGATTGCATCTCTCGTGTCGGACCAATATTGGACCTGTCCTGTACACCTCATTAGAAAGGTGAAGTTCTCCCCGCCACTAGGAATGTCGTTTTTCGACAGAACACAAAAGTTCCCCAAATTTCACTGGAAGCATTTAATACGCATTCAAACTTCGTCTGGTATACTTAAAGAAATCTGCAATAGCAGCACATCAGATGCCGTTATTGATAGAGTACCCTTCCCTATGGATGGAAAAGTTCTAACATTTTGTGGTTTAAATTTTGGCCGATAATCTCATAACCTGTATTAGTCCAATATCCCTATGCTATTGGGAGTAGCTGCGTCGGAGACTCCAGCCCGTTTACGGCGCATGGAGACACTCGGTGATGTCCACCGAAACCGCCTTTTTTTTCACTGATACAGTAGAGGGAACCGATAAGTTGCGTCGGGGGGAAAGCGCTATCGGGAAGCATCAGTCGTGAAATGATACAGCTGTCTGCTCTATTCTTCCATGACGGATGCTCACTTCAACAAGCGTCCCTTAGGATGAGCTGATACGGTCAACAGATACATAATTGTCAGGCATTAAAAAGTGAGAAACGGATCTCTTCACCTGATTTTGACCGTGTTGATGGCAGACAAGATTTCGTCGGGGCTCAAAGCCTGGATTCGGGTCTCGTCGAAGTTCCAGAGTTCCAGCAAGTTCTCCATCCAACAAACGCGGTCCAACGTCGGTAGAATGGAGCAGAAGAAACTTCGCGACGCGTCGCCTCTTGGAGGGCCTCCCGGGGCGACATCCTCGCGGAGATCGTAGTAATCGTAGTCGCTGGTGGAGTTGTCCCAGTTGGAGTCGCTGCTGGAGTTGTTCCGGTCGAAGAAGTCAGCTGGATTTGCTTCCCGCTTTGATTTTGAAATGCGAGGCTGATCTTCCATATCTTCCCATTCGGACGGGATTACCGGCAGCCTGAACAAAGACAGCGTCGGCAAAATCATGACGATAGTGGAACCATCGAACAACCAGCACGATCGGCAATGTAATTTTTCGCTCCTCTAAAGGGACAGACGGAGGGAAATGACATTCCGAGGCAAATCTCCATGCGTTTGGAGATAGTTTTGCACTGATGAGAAGGACCCAAGAAAACTAAAAACTTTACGCCGAAGTGAAAAAGAGGATCGTGCGGGATGACGGCCTGAAGCAAGGAAACGAGACTACTTAAAAATCGCCTGTGAACACATAAATCAGGTGCGCATTAGTTAATTACATATATATGTAGACAGGCTAGTAAGTTGCTCCAAACCATTTTGGATCATCCAGGATCACGTGGACGAGTTGTTCTGACGACAAGACGACAAGCACCGGCTCATCACCACTAAGGTTGAATGAAAAGTACCCCCGTAGTTGGATTCATTGCAGAGTGGCAATCGAGTGGCCACCTGATCCCAAAGGGGCAATCGAGAGGCCAACGAGGTCCGTCAATCTGATCCCTACCCCCCAGGAGGCAGCGCTTCTGTTCAGCATTTCCATGCACGTGCACGCAATGAATTATGTATCTCCGAGCCTCGAATGAAGACGGAAACTCGTGGAAGCAGCCGATCATGATCGAGCATGAGAAGCATGACCCGCAGGAACATTTCCGCTTCGCTTTCAAACGCGCCGTATTGGGAATGATTCCTTCCTTCACGTCTGCACACACAGAAGCAGTGACACACTGAGATGATCACTTCATTCACTTCTACTCGGTCAATCCCAACTTCATGGGAAGCCAATCTCGTACGCGCTGTGCTTTTCGTATTTCCAGTAAGCCTATTATACGAGGACATAGGACTCCCATGAGGCAAACCCCAAAGCTAGGTTGATCCAGGAGTATCTCATCCGTCGAAATCGTTCTATTAGGCTTTGCCCCAAGTCTATCAGTGAGTTTTGGATGAATACACAATGCTCTCGGATCGAAATTTGTACCAGACCCTCCGAGCGAGACGAAAAAACTGTACGTTTCATCATTATTCATCGAAATTACCCCAAATTTAGTTTCTGTAATTGATCCACCTGCTAGGCTTGGATTCGAAGTACTTTCGTTACTCTCAGTAATAGATCAGTACTCGAGACCTCCAAATGATACACAACTACAGAAAGACCATATTTGTTGAAGTCGACCCTGGTTTTTTTCCCCCCCTCTGTTGCTTTGTGCTTTTTGATACTACTTAGTACCACTTCATGTTATAAGATAAACGCTTGAGATCCCGAAATGCATTGTTTCACAGTGCATGAAATTCAAGGTACTAAACTTGCTGAAATAAATATAGCCTTGCTCTAGGTCTCTTAGTGTTCAGTAAATTTGTTCTTCGATGCAATTTGTGCTTCCAGATTTCTGCAAGTACCAGGCCGAAACGAAATTTATCGACGGTAGACTTCTTTGCGAACGGGAGGATCGCTGTATCGAACTTCATGCAATAACGTCAATCATCGGGATGGAAACATGTGCTGGAAAGGGCCATCGTGCATTCTCATTATCGGGCACGATTGTAATTAATATTTTAAATATTCCATTTAAAAGTGTGACATGAAAACAACATGAAGACGTGATGGAACATCATGTCATGAAATCATTCTTCATATCAGATTGCTCATTTTGCTGTTCGTGCTGGCAACGACAGCTTAACGATGAACGTGTTACCGACACTAATATTGTATAGGATGGGAAGAGTACGATGGGAATTCGCCCGAAGATCGGGCTAGATGCTCGCAAGATACAAAGAAATTCCTTACTTTGCGCATAGGTCCTCGTAGCCGAGTCCTCCTACGCTGATGTTTGTCACGATGCGATGAATCTTGAGCATCTGAATGGAAAAAGTGTAACAACTCGTGACTTGTTTACTGGCTGAAACAAAGAAAGCATAAACATCAAGGACGAACAGGCGGAAAATCTATGAATAATTTATTATTTACATACATACACTCGTAAAAAATGATGAGATACCACGGCTTCGAATGGTGGAAATAAATCCTCGACACGACTAAGGGAAAGGGTTGGTAGCAGAGAATCTAATATAAGGCGACAATTCCACTCGAATGCCATTCATCAAGAAGGTCGCAATATAAAGGGTGATCTAAAAATGCCTGGTAAACTTCTAGCAATGAATGTTTCATTTTAGATTTACTTGCAATGTACAATGTTTCCCATTCACTGACAGGGTCGCAATATATATGTCGCTGTCGCTCCTCCACATCAATAACTCCTCCATGGCCAAGCAGCGGACTCAACGAGACAAGCGTATTACGTTGAGGGACTCCTTTTGGGTCGAATCCCCGAATGAGCCGATCCACCCCCCCCCCCCGCTCATCTACCTCTCGGAGTGTCGCCTCCAGTTACATTCTCAACTCTATAGGTGCACTGGCTACTCTCCGATGGCCCCACAAACCAGATGCGTTAGGGCGCGCGACTCACGTCTATTACACTTCGCCAAACCGAAATATTCCAAACCGAAATATCCCCATTAATTTTTTACGCATGCATATAGCCGTAAATATGGAACCTGAAGCAGGGCATCGGAGGTGAGGACGTTAGAGGATCCCAGGAAGATCCCCTTTTGGAATCGGAACTGCGGAGGGAAATTCTTGCCGATCCAGTCCGTATTCCGGATGAATTGAGAAGTGTCTGGAATCCAGAGTTTTTCCGGTCTCGTCTCCGTTTTCCAATTCCTCAGACCGATTCCACCCACGAACGTCATCACCAAGCAGAGGAAAATGACCAGAAAAGGCCATTTCGACACCACGTACCCATGCCTGAATGGTTTGAAAGGCAAAATTTTATTCTAGTTTCAGTTTAGATCATTTTTTTAAGTTAACGTCTTCGTCAAGCAAAATTGTTATTCATTAGTTAATGCATAAAAGTGCATGGTAAGACAAGGCCTTCTAAGATACAGGGCATTGCATTAGATGATCAAGCATTTTAGCAGCAAAAAAAATCGAAACCCAATTTAAAAAATAATGCAATTCACCCCTAGTAAGAGGCTTTTTTGAAGAAAATATTGCCCTTCGCAAATCCTCGAAAAAATTAATAGCTCTAATTCAAGACGAACAGGTTCAAATTATGAAAAAAAAATACGTCTCACGGTGGGTGCCGACACGTGCTGGCGGCACTCGGTAACCCCACTCGTCATTTAAGGAAACGATTCAAAAGGCAAATGCGGAAACGTTGAATTGTTTAGATCTGCAGAAAAAAAAAAGAAAATTAAAAACTCTATCAACTCCGCCACGTATTGAGTATCATTATTCCGTGATGTTGGGCTTAGATTCTATTTCCGAATAAGAAACCCTAGCGAAGTAACCTCATAGAACACTGAGTCATTCTGGCATTTCCTTCTTTCCTGCGTTACATAACATCCGTTCGGTGGAAGGATGTTATGTAACGAAGAGTGTGTGCATCTTCCGCCTGGTTCTTCTCTTCCCGAAAAGAATGCAGAGGAAAACGATGTGGAATGCCACAACAGGGCCTGCTCAATAGCCCCCCAAATAAGCCTAAGGGCATGGATGAAAAAAAAAGTCGGGTGTGAAATAGATGGAATTTTGTGGCTCAGTGAAGGGGGAAAAAACTCACCGATAAAAGTATGCTTCCATGGATTGGATGATAACACGGCTGCACCATTTTGCACAACTAGGAGCGGTCGTTTTCCCCTTTCGTATCGCATGGTCCTGCTCCTCTCCCATGAGCTCCATTCCCTATAGGTGAACATGACACGGACTCAGGTAGACAGAGCACATGGTGCCAGTCTCGTTCCTCTCCTGAAGCTTTCACTTACTTCTTAGGGTGTGACGCATGCGCTTCCCCCCCCGGGCATGGAAAGTTCCAGCTGGAAGGCAGCACGTTCAATGCTGCCACGGTGCCCTCACATCATCCTCTGACTCGTTTCTTCCCTACATTTGCTTTCTCATGGAAAAGATTCTTATATAAAGCCGATCCAAGGCAATTCAAGGTCAGCAACGTACACGGAATTGATGATCGGAACGTGCAGGCCTCGAGATTATCCTTTTGTCTTTCGCCATTGCAATACTGATGATTCCTTTGGGAACCCAATAAGCTGTATTTCACTTTCCTGAATGACAGGGGGGTCCTTGAGGTTACTATCGAGTCGATTTCTAAAGGCATCACTGACAGAAATTTCGAACAGTTTTAACTTGAACCAAATCACCCCTTGTTTTCAGTTTAAGTGAGATACTTTTTTTTCGTGAACTTAAAACGTCGCTCGTAGCTACTCTCGGAACGGAAATCTTCAATGGCAAGAGGGCCTTATGCAGAAGCTTATAATAAAAAAATTAATTCAGAAGAAGCTGCGAGGCATTCAGTCATGGGACTGAGTACGAGAGGAGATGCCATTTGAATGGGATCGTGCCAGTTTCCCGCACATCTTAAAAAGCTCTTTACACTTCCTGGGCGCAGTCATGAAAGGATCCCCTAGAAATGAAAGCATTCGCCACTCACACAAAAAAGATTCAATGGAAATAAAACTCGGTCGGGGAGACTCAACATTTCCATTTTATTACAAAATCCTTCTATGGTAGCAATGTCGATAGCTAAGAAAGGATAATCCCTTGTTCTCAGACTAGACCTAGGATGAGACTATGCGAGGGAGAAAAGGAAGGTGTCAGTTGCTATTTCCCTTCAAGATTAGGATTGTCCCTCTATCCTGCCGCTGCAAAGGAATATAAGCCCTTGCGAAAATATGAAATTGGCATAGAATGTAAGATGAGGAAGAGAATAACAATTCATAACTCTCACCATTGGCTCAAACTGAAGCCATGACACTGTTAAACTGCTTCTGTTTGATTTAGGGTATACTTTCTTCACATGTCACGCAAAGCAGGACTCTGGTAGAAAAAATTCTTGAAGTTCGGAGGACAGAAGATGAAGAAAAAGAAGCTTGGCTCATCAGCGGACAGCACCTTAGTTCATGAAATGTCCTGCCTTAAATTTTTTCGAGTTATATTGCTTCTCATTTTGGCGTCGTGCTTTCCCTGGCGTTTCGTCCATGGAAGCCACTGGAATCAGTGAATCCTCACAAAAATAGTCGAAGCACCTCTCTAAAGGAAGTCGAAACAAGTGAGTCACACTCGATGAAGAATCACACTTCCATCAGCATTCATGCGAGTTCGTATGAGCAAACAACAGTATCGTATCGCGGGGCCATCCTTATATCAGTAAAAGCAGCAACAGAAGTATTCACAGAATACTTGCCTCTCTCCGAATACTTGAAGGAAAAGAGAACACTACCAACAAAGCAACCAGAGTTGCAGAAGGAGGAAAAACTATAAAAAGGAAAAAACAGTCTCCTCGCCGTCTCTTGAACTGAGAAAAATAGCTGATATTCTTCTTATCTTCTTGGGCAACAAGAGAACAATATGTCACAGACAGAAATCCAACAGAGAAGAGCAGTGTTTTTTCCCATCACAGTGTAAGAATGGCGCGGGCAAGAGAAAGATCGCATTTGCACACCGGGGATGTTAGACTTGTTCCTTTTTTTTTGTCCCTGTAAATTTTGTAGGTTTTGTTCCTGTAATCGTCATCGTTGCTTTAGCAGTCGTCGGGAGAGGTCCAGCATCATTCACATTCATTACTGGTGCTCTCCATCCAGTGCATCTAGGAATTTCTTCTCGATCATTTTCGGGATCACCTTATGCCTGAAAGGAGAGATACGTGAGGCTCTCATTGGATATGATACAGGAGGTAAACGACTCATAAAATTCGATGGACTGCATGGAGTACCTGAAGGGCATGAGAACGAGGAGGAGGATGGGGAAGACCATTTTGATGTATGGCCATGGTGAGAAGCCAACGGCGCACATGAACAATAGTTGAAGCACCTGACACGCCGTGAACTGATGAATCTTCCTCTGTGGAACTCTTCGGATGTAATGATTCGGAGGATACGCCGCCTGCACACATGCAAAAAAAGGAGGAAAATCTCGAAATTATTCCAAGAGAGGGGAGTCTGTTATGACCCTTCAAGCTCATCGTATTGATACTGATGCGATAATTTCAAAGCAGATCTGAAAAAAAATCAGGATGGAAAGGAGGGAAGGATTTCGAGAGGCAGCCATGTTGGCGAGCACCGTTACCTTTCAGGGCTGCTGCATATTAATTCAACATTTTCTCATTGATAGTATTTTTCTAATTTACTTGTTCTGTTATTTCTGTCTGCCCCTCCAACAAGCAAGCCACCGTCCTTCCCTTGGGGAAGGGGAAGGGTGAGGGAAAGGGGAAACAGGTATATTGACATTTGGGTCGTGTGTCGGTCTGTTTCTCTCAGGGGTTTTCTTACAAGGTATTATGTGCTACGAGCTGGCTTGTGGCATCGGAATCGGTATCTAAGAGCAGAGCCCCTTTGGAGCTGGGTCTGTCTCATCTCGAGCAGAATGAAGCCATATAAGAGGACCACATCCATAGAGGGAGAGCGCACTGCAGCCCTTTCCACTGATTAGCACCGAGCATATTGGGTCAGGCTATCTATCCATTTGGACAGAGGTGCATGACTTGTTACTCTCGGAAGAAAAATGGAGGAAAGAACCTACTTGCCATGAGCTTCTCTCTTTTCGCAGAAAGTAACGGAGTACTTTACCAAGTCACGAAGAATTGGCAAGATGAGGAAACAGTTTTTTTCTCTACCTTTTGCGATTCGCAGTCTTTTGACATGAATCAGAGCTTTCTTCCTCCTCAATCTTTCTGCTCGAATCGTGTTTAATTTCGCTGATATGGAAAAAGATGCCGCAGGCCACGATTATCTCAGACCAAAGGTTTTTTTTTAAATACAAATGTTCGTGATCGGTGATCCAAAACCCTCCCGGTGAGGGAAGCAAGAAGACACCGGCGCCTATAAAAACTGTAGCTGGACACTAGACGGCAGGCAACGGTAACAACCACCGATGTTACACGTGAACACGTTGATACAGTGACCCCGAGTCCCATCTCTTCTGCTCTCACCTCCCTGTTCTAGCGGGGAATGATTGAAGATCTCGTATGCACGGGTATCAAGTCCCTGTTCTTCTCACCCTGCAGTTCTCAGGCTAGTACGAAAACTTAACAAGAACTTTTTCTTTCCTCAGGTCAGTATGAGACGTTCAGAGATACGTTTATGTAGGTCCGTCTCCCAAAGGGTCTCAAAAAATAAGTTTGAAAAATATCAATCTACTTTAATGATCATGGCTGCGTCTCCATCTAGACTACACACTAACATAGTTCTTTAGTCGAACTTTATATCCCTCAAAAGAGTGTAATCTGGACACGGCAAAATGCCTGACTTTTCTAAGTTGCTCGTTAGTAATAGCGTCTTTATTCAGGACATTCAGTTTCATGCGATTTATTTCATGCTTACTTTTAAATGTAATCTACTACTTGTATATTTGGTATCCTTTTTTTTTCTTCGCAGCCGGCATAATATAGCATAAAGCTGCATTCGGACCTGTTCCATGAAGAGAAGTGTAATCCTCTCGAACATCTGATTCCCGTTGAGAGCAGTGACGGCCATGTAAAGGAAGAGCCCGTCGAGGACGGCCGTCGGGATGTAGGCCAACGGTAGAGGAAGCATGAGAATGGAAAGCCCGATGAGGATGTGAGAGAACATCCCCGTCAGCCGCGTCTCCCGCACCGTCACGATGCTGCTCAACACACACACACGCCGAGACCAGAGTAATTTTCGAGTCACTTGAGTCACTGGAGAGAGAAATTACTCGGAGACAAGGAAGCGACAGAATACATTTCGTAGACGTGTCCCTGGTCGACGCGTTCCTCGACGTCGGCCAGGCTCCTGACATGAAGAGGAGAATGGGGGATGGTGGCATGCATCCAGGGAAGCCCAAATAGGGACAAGAATGCATTCAACACGGCCACGACGAACAAGTCCAAGTGGTACGCTGGTCCCTTCTTCAATCTGCAAAACGACCAAAACGGCTGCATCATCGCAGTGCTACGGGACAAATGAGGCAAGGGAAGAGGGAATAAACGCACTTATTGCAGGGGTTATTGACCATGGCGGATGTGATGTTCTGATCCATGAAGAAGAGTAAGGAAAGAGAGAAGCCGAGCCCCATGCATGCGAAGATGGCCGCCACCGACAGCTTGTCCAACGCCGCCAGGTTGAACACTCTCGTGTTGTCGTATTTGAAATGTTCCACTGCATGGGAAAATACATTTTGCAACATAGATGACGATCAACGCTCGTGCACGAGCAGTAACAAAGGAAAGAAAACGATCCGAACTCACAATGGACATCCTTGAACAAGAAAGATCCAACAAAGCTGAGCACCAACACAGCAACGGGTAAGGCATAATCAGCGAGCGCCTCTCGTTTGCTCGCTTGAAGGTACGGCCTGTTCCATCGAAAGAGTCAGTAATGAGTAAATGGATCGATTCCCAAGCAATGTGACTCCAGAACAGAACGGAGAGGGTGAACTCTCGGAAAGTGAGGAGGCTCCGAGACTTACGTTTTATTAAAGTTGTAAAGGGAGACACCTAACCAGAGGGTCCCAAGCATAAGGAAGAGGAAAAGAATGGAGCTCTCTCGTCGACACCCGTCGAAGGACTGCTCTGGGTGTGCGGGAGAGGAGTTGACACTCGAATAATCGAAGGCATCTGGTGAGAAGTTCCTCGGCGAATAGGGAACGATCAACGGCTCACTCTCGTTCCTCAATACCTCCAGTCCGGTCGCCATACACCCCGGGGAATAGTAGTTGTTGGCAAAATCTGCAAATTCACAATTGCTATAGACATTCCAACACGAGACACTGCTTCCTACGGCTAAAAAGGAAAATCGCAAAGAATGTCGATCTTCTTCCACCTCAATCGACAACGCAGAAATCTCCGCGCACTTTCAGCAACAATGCAAATGTTCGTTAAATTCAACCGTGGTAATGACTAGTATGTAGCCGTGCAATAGTTAGCCACGAGTTAAAATAACAATACTTGGTTGTACTACATCGTGCTGGTGTTATACCAGTCATCCTAGTTTCCCTTTAAACTCGGTAACTAGTTCAAGTTCAAGTTAAAATCTGTTAATCATATAACTAATAATATGCATGGCCCTCCTGCGGCCAGTGACCCGTTCTGATATTGTTAGGTTGAGCTGACTGTTTTAGTTTTTTTTTTTTTTTACTCCAATGACGTAACCCATCTTTGATACGAATTTATACATCACTCCAAAATCTTATTACATAGCTAAGTCTACCCAAGTCCTAAACGTTATATTTTCCACGCAACTACTACGTGTTCTTCTATGAATATAGACAATAGAGATTTTAAACACGTTCCAAGTTCTGTCCATACGTCGGCCTGGCTGATGAAGCAATCTTGGAGTGATATTGTGACTAGACTGACCTCAATACGATTAAGCTTTCCCTGACAAGGAGGGTGTCCTGGTCCTTCTTCCATTCTTAGTAAGGAAATGGGAAAAAAATACTTTCTAGGTATAACTCTACTGATTTTATAAGGAACGAAATTTCCTCCTCTCTTCTCCATGTAAGTAAAAGCATTAAGTCTCCAAGTGACTATTTTCTGAGCTGGTTCACCCTGTGGCGACTCCATTTTTTCAAGGATCCCAGCTTGTGCGCATGTGTGAGAAATATTGATAATAGCAAGTAGTATGTGACTTTTAACAAATTTGCTGTCGTATTAACGACAATTACTTGATTATTTCGCCGCTATATCCGCGCAAATCGCTCCGGGGTAGACTAGGGAGTGCGGCTATGGATGCGCATACTAACTGCCCCAGTTGGTATGCGCATCCATAGCCGCAGCTTCTAGTCAGTTCAATATTTTTAAATAAATAGAGTGCAGCCTTGGTACCAATAGCTACGACTAGCTTTCTGGAGTAATACACTAGTTATTGCTCGACTAATGCCTTCAAATTAGGAATGCCAAGTTGAAAGCAGAGAAATCTCCTCGGTAGAAGAGTGAAGGGTAGAGCGGGAAGGCGTCGGCGGATACCTTTGATGACGTCTTGTGTGGCGTCGACACAGAAGGCGACGGAGATGAAGAGTGCGAAGATCTCCTCGGTGGATCTCGTGCTNGTTGAAAGCAGAGAAATCTCCTCGGTAGAAGAGTGAAGGGTAGAGCGGGAAGGCGTCGGCGGATACCTTTGATGACGTCTTGTGTGGCGTCGACACAGAAGGCGACGGAGATGAAGAGTGCGAAGATCTCCTCGGTGGATCTCGTGCTCCACCTCATCAGACGACTCACTCCGAAAAGGGAGTAGCATATGAGGAAAAATGCGTTCCACAGACCCACACAGCAGTACATTGCAAAGAAATCGAGTTGGAAGTCCTCGCAGATGTTGTATATGACTGGGGATAGAACAGAAAGACGCTTAGCTTCGCGTCGAAAGAGTTCGGCTTTCATCTGATATATGGGAAGTAAATCCATGGAAAGAAACCAAAATCGAGTTGGAAGTCCTCGCAGATGTTGTATATGACTGGGGATAGAACAGAAAGACGCTTAGCTTCGCGTCGAAAGAGTTCGGCTTTCATCTGATATATGGGAAGTAAATCCATGGAAAGAAACCACTAGCGATGAACTCGAGAAGGAAACTTAATAGGATGCCAAGAGAGGCGAAGATGGGAATTTCTGCAGGGATGCGAGAGCCTACACAATTCGTATTTACAAGGCAGCTAGAACGCTCAATGAAATTCGATAGTAAAATGAGACACATCCATGACTAGGAACTAAAAAAAGTACTACAAGCAAGCAACTCGGAGGTTAGGGGAAGAAAATGGCAACACAAAGAGACCATGCTTAGGTGTAGCAGCAAGGTGCATTATGCGATTTATGACCCTCACGGGAGGCGACATAATCTAGATATGGCTTTCCCCGCCATCCCTCTTTCCCGTCCGGCAGTAAACAAATTTTTTTTGTTGGTTACAGGAGCGTAAATGTAGGTGTGCATTAAGAAAATATGCCGGCAAGAGTTCTAGGAGGCTTATCAAATCTCATCAGGATCCTGTTCTGGCATGGGGATTAGAGATAAGGGGAATGCAATTAAGGCTCTCTCGCCTGCGTGCAGCTTAATGAAGACAACTTCGTCGCCTGACTTCTCTCTCTTCTCAATTAATAAGCCGATGGTGGTAGCTCTTCTTTCCCCTGTTTTTCCTTCCGAACCAGTTTGGTGCTAGCTAACAGAAGGGACTTATTAAACAAAGAGCAAAGTCGCACAGTTTCCCCTTGTGTTTATACTCTCTTTTAGTTCTCCTTCGTTTCTTCTTTGCTTGTTCTGAGCTCGCGTCTGGTTTTTCGTTTCATCCTGTTCACACGTTCACAACTCACTCTTTATGTAGATGGCAAGGGGCGCCGTCGTGAGGAGGATCATGAGAGGTTGCCCACTTAGAACCACGTATATCAGCCCTCCGATCGTTTGCCCTATTATCATGCGCTTCACGTCTGAGAAGAGAAACACAACATTCAACGTTTCCTCCAGAAATTCCGATTAAAACGTGCTAAACAATTTATCTAAAAATAGTTCGAGCGATTTGAAGAGATCTACGACAGGGAAAAGAAATTGAAATCGCTACAAATTGAGGGATGTGAGAAGATTTCTTCAAATCTCCATCATCCCATCAACGAAAAGAACCTCTCTGAGAAGAGGATAAAAGAAAAAGAAGGCAGGAATTTCCGAGCTTTCGGCTCAATGGGCCTTTATGAAGCCTTTATGTCCTTGATAAAGGTTCATTGAGCCGAAAACTCGGGAACTCCTGCCTCCCTTTGTCTTTAGCCCTCTTCTCTTTAGGCTGATTTTCAAATGTTCCTCTTTCGGTCTTAGGCCGTTCTGGTTTATATTCCAAGAACCAGAACACCGTTGATACAATGAAAACAGACATACTCATTAAAAAAAAAAAAGTATTTTTCATGTTTTGCAAATGTCTTATATACGCTTCCTAAACAGATCCATGAGAGTGTACCCAGTGCACAAAGTGCAAGAATTATAGGAAATCACGGAATGAGTCTCAGAGGATTACCTCAAAACTCGTTTGAGATAATCCATTTGCAACGCGGAAGCAGCAGAAGGTAACTTAAGACTGAGGGCTCTCACAGTGTGACCTTTCATATAACACGGAATGTAAATTCTGTTTCGGAAGAGGTCCTGCATTCGGATGAATAGCTTATTACAGGGACAGTGGGTCCCAGAAGTTCATTCGGAATTGAGGCATCAAAGAAATCCTGGAAGTCGGCAAGAATCGATCTCCCAACAGCGTGAAATTGATTCTCACTCGACTGGCAACTGGAAGCGAGTATTACTCTGCGACACCTTTCCTGCGTGGCTAATTCGGCACTCACAACACCAGCAACTCCTGAGGCTTTCGCTACCGTCCCTCCTACGTCCGCTTTATCTCCTTTTCCCAGCATCTCTAGTGAAAGACGATCGTCTTCGAGCCGGACAAGCCATCCGTGTAATCGCTGATGTAATGGGGCAGCCGTCGACACAGGTCATCCATTATGTCCTTCCCGAACTGGCACCATCTCTCCTTCGGCTGCAGGCAGTCATACTGTATTTCCCCCTCTATTCAAATCCCCGCAATAATACTAAAACGGATGATATGCAGGGATGGTCCCAGTGTCCTTGTAAGAAGAGAGAGGAAGGTCCTTCCAACTCATTTATCCGAGTAATGGCGACTGATGTCGAGAGCAGAGAGACAAACGAGTTCTCTTGAACCTGACGACAGACTTTCCGAGACACTCTTCCCTTAATGAATACAAATTACCTCGCCCTTTTTCTCCAGCTTGAGAGGAATGGCAAGTATATCTGAATTATCAGAGCACGTACGTAATCGAAATCTGTGGAACCGGTATGGTTTTCCAGGAGTCGTTTCTCGACGCTGTTTTGTTCGTCGGCCAGGATCTGCGCCTGTTTCGACAACAGCCGCTTGAATTCATCTTCTGAATGAGCTTCGAGAAGTTTCTGTCGGAATTCCAGGTCTGCCAAGAGCGTAGAAAAGGTCCTCCCGGTCTCCAGTGCGTTCTTCGTCCCTTTCTGCGACCAATCGCATGCAATCGTAATTAATGATAAACTTAATCGATATTCCTCTCGCATTTGCATTTTAGATCTCCCTCGCATGATACGCAGACTCTCGCGAGGAATATCAGGGGCAAATTCCTTGTCTTCGTCCGAACTTAAGGAAACAGCCATCATCCATTAATCGTCTTTCAAGGTAAAGCAGAGGAAGAATATCTTCTGCTTAAGAAATGCCCTTCTGAGAAAGAGAAAAGGAAGAAAACTTCATTCTCTCAGAGAGAGAGAGAGTGAGAGCTGCCTTGCACCTCATCGTATGCGAAGTAACCCCTGGCCTTTATCGTATTGAATGACTTAATTAATTCTATTGTGAGAGCAGCCATTGCAACCCGACATCGCGGATCTTTTTCACGTTCCTGAGAGAGATCTTATCCTTTCGAAACTTAACTCTTAGTCTCCGAGCAGCCGATATATCGACGCGCTCGATTTCCCATTTGGACGAGCTCACGATATATCGGCTTGTAAGTTTTCTTCCGTTTCACGAGCAATCCCACCTTTTAAACGTCTTATACAGTCAATATAAAAACTAGAACTGCTTCTGCAAACGAAATATCTTCAATCTGAGCGCCACATCGATAGAAGAGAGACGTGCGATTTACGAACCCCTATTTTGAAGCAGCGAGGATGACCACGCCCAATACTTCTGGTAGGCCTCGTCGCTTTACCTGAGTTCCTAATTTTCTTCGTTTATTACGTCCCTTTGACATAATGTACTTTTATTTTAATAAAATGACCTTTACTGATGATTTCAAGGACAATTATGGATAGGCATTTCGACAATATTCATCTACCTGTCAGTTTGGAGCTTTTGCAGTGGATATGGGGGCATGGGGGGCAGTGTCAGGGCTTGGTAACTCATGTTTGTGTCAATATTTCTTCGTCTCGTCTCTCTTCCTACCATCCTTTCACACTGTAAAATTACTTTATCTTTCTAAAAACCTTAATATTTTTCAGTAGAACATGAATCTACATCCATTTCTCTTTACTAAGATGTATAATACCATGTATATTTCGATAACCAAGTATGTCAAAACTCATTTGCAAAAAACACCTACCATTAAACTTTCTTGCGGACATTTTTACTCTGTCCAAACCCTGTTTTGCTCCAGAGACAAGGAGTTAAGCAGATTTCCAACCCGTGATTGGGGCACATACTAAGACAGACAAAGCTTGAATTACAGAGAATGCAATAGTGAGATGGCTAATCACGTTGCCAGTGACCATATGCTTCAGGAATTTGTCTGATTGAAAATCAGTCGCATGGCTCTACTGCTTCTTGGCTTTTGGGGATACGCTACCCAGGTGAATTAGAGCACCTGCTCTATGTATCTACCTGCTCTGATTGCAAATAGAGATTTATATAAAAGCTCCAAGACATTAGTCAAAAGACGACTCCTACGTTCTTCTCTACTATATTCAAGTACCTGTCGTTGCCGTCAAGTAATAGTTGAAGCAGTGAATCCGGAAAATAAGAAAGGCTATCACATAATTGAGACGTTCTCTGGGGAAGGAGCGAGAGCGCCGATACGCCCTTTTTCCGTATCCGTGCTCATGCGCAACTTTAGGACACTTGCTATAGGATAGAGTGATCTTGAAGTGGTTCAGTTGAGTTTTTGCAGCAAGAATGAAGCAATCTCCCCCATACTCTTGCTAGATGGCGGGCAGATGTCCAGCTATCTCGTTATGGCAAGGAGGAAAGGGGAAGAAGGGAGTGTCATCCGACCTTATAGAAGGATGCCTGTAGGGAAAGAAAACGGAATCGTGATGATGCTAATGCGGAGAAGACCGAGACTGTCGTGAAAGCTCTTCTGAATGCTCCTGTTTTCCTCGTCTTTCTTTGAGGAAGGGTTTTCTGAAGCCTAGAGATTAATTCAGAGGCAACATTTTTTTATCATGAAAAATGACAGCTGAAAGGATGGCTGGAAGGTTCTGATAGTGCGGATATGGAAAAGGGGGGTATGTGCAAAAACAGTTTCTGTCGGCGTTCTGGCAATTTGGAAGAAAAAAATCGTAGTTTAAGCCCAAAGATTAAATAAGAAGCCAAGGTCACCGTGTCTTTGAAAATTGGATTCAAAGCGATCTCAGATGAGCTCTGAGGAGATTTTGCAGCTCATTTCGGATTGTGCCTCCTGCACACGAGTCCTTTTCCCGAGAACTCAATTCACCATAGCAGTGAACATATCCGTGACGATATTTTGAAAAACTAACGGAAATTGGATGGACACCACCTAAAACGCGGGATCTAGAGGGGAAGAACTGTCGCGGCACTGCGAGATGAACATGGACATATGAGAAACTTTGTGTAGCGGTTTCTCCTAAAGGCCAGAACGGGACGATGGATTCACAAGAATCGGCGTTATGCACACGTGGATGCAAGAGCATGGCAAGGCATCTGGAATGGGATCCTAAATCAAATATGCAAGTGCTGGAGATGCAAGTGGGGAAACAAATGCAAATCACATTCGCATCGGATTAGTACCTGGAATGCCGCCTCCGCGAGTACCGACACCTGTCGCCGTCGAAGACCCGCCACGGTCGCACTGTGATTGAGGAAGAGTGATAAGTGTCGGCACTGGTGGAAGCAGTGTTCCATGTACTAAACCAGTGGTTTAGTATCGCGAGTACTCTGCGAGTGCTTTCAAACCATTCGCAGATTTCCCTCCCTCTCCGCACATTTACCGAAATCGTTTTCTCCTCTCCTGATATACTGTACGTCTATATCTGTAGGTTTCGCTTGTTCTCTTTCCCTCCTGGTAGAATCAGGTTGCTTGCACAAGAGATGAAGATGGAGGCTCACCTCTTTGCTGGGACAGAGGACGAGAACGAAGAGACGAACTTCGTGGGAGGTGGAGCCCATGTTGGCCGGATGCTTCAATCTGGCAATTGCCACTCTTCGCCTCGTTAACGACGGCAAATTGCACCTAGGAAAACGTACACAATGTTTATCAACTTTCTACCAATATACCAACAAGTGCATGCGCACGTGCACCATACCTTTCATCAGCAATGAATTTCGGATTTTTTATGCACACTTCAAAAGTTTGAGCCAGATCAGATGAGATTTCCTCTAATGGCAGGTGTCTTTATAATGGAACACTTTGGCATGATTGATTCACATTATTGATTCATATTATCTAATTATTGATAAGCCCACCATTTCAGCTGATGGATAGTGGTATCATTACGTTCCACGACCGTTTAGAATGCGGACGCCTAGATCTCTCCCCCTCAAACGTCTAATGGAATCCCCAAATTCGACAGAACCTTGGTGATAGCTCCAACAGTTTTCCTGGTGTCCTCGAATATCAGCCAAACGGAAATAATTTCAGGTTATGCTGTCAGTCGAGAGGTAACTTTAAATTCCGTCTTGTTCATTGACTTCCTGTACCAAAGATTCAATTAGAATCCCTTGGTTTCAAATAGTTCTTATCGCTGCATCGGTGGAAGGAAAAGAACGTGAAACCGGGTTTCTATCTTCATTGGATTAATGGAAAGTCCCACCTGTGTCCCACCTGCAGCTTGGCTCTGTCAAAGTTTATCTACTGGGTATTTTATAAGTGACTCAGTAACTTTTATTTTACTAACTGACGAGGGATGACATCATTAGTATGAAATGAAAGCTCAATTCTTTTTTTAAATGAAATTAAACAGGCGGCAAATAATAGGGTGCTCTAGGAAATTTGAAACAAGAAAGCCTTAAATCTGACATTACCAACAATACATATTTTTAAAAACTTAAATCTATGTTTAATGTTTAATAAATACGAGATTTCGAGAAGGAAGACTTCCGTGGAGAGTCTTCGACTTTCGGTCGCAAATCGGGAAATTCTGCCTTATGAGTCAATCTCTTTTTTTTATGGTTTTTTTCTGAGGACTAGGGTCTTTTTGCTGCAAATTTGGCATTTCGAGCCACATTATATTTTTCCATATGACATATTGCTCTATTATTGACACTTTATTTTCAAGGGCATTCCTTACCTATGGGTGGATGTTTGTGTTCAATACCTCTTCCATCCCAGAAGTAGGACGTGCCTAGTAAATTTTTTTTGCATTTTCTGCCCACATATCTCTTGATTAATATCATATCTCTGGTTCTGCTGGATTTTGGCGATTAACAACTTCATACATATACCCCTGTTCCTTTGCCTACTTGGATCGTAGATTGTTCTCAGAAATAGGAAATTCCTGATAGTAAATTTTTTTTTTCCCCTCCCTCTTGACTTCATTGGCCAACATTGCTTTCTGGATGGATAGCGCCCTGTCGTCATATTTTGACAGAGGCTGTGCAGAACTTTCGGCATTGCAATTTGTTTGTGCCATCCTGGTCCAATTGTTTTTTAAAAAAGTAACGAAACAAACCGTTAGGTAAAAAAGGAAAACATTCCTTGACGGAAGTAAACAAAACCGTCCAAGGTGACACACGAAGTAACCCGTGAAAAACATGTCACTATACCTTACGTATTAGGTGAATTATTATTTTTTGGTTTCTTCTCTCCTTGGCTATGGCCAAAGTGATTCCAGTTTTTGTGCCATATTATTGAATGGAACATATGATATATTATATTGTGATATGTTCTCGGGAATTACTTCATGTAGTCTGTCATGTTTGTATTCAAGTTAATCTCATGTATGCAACTATGTGATATTTTGAGTATTATTGAATCTAAATTGTTGAACCTAATTTTTTTTTCAAGTTTATGTACCTTTGTTAACTACATTTCTTGCAATCTCACCTGTAATTTTCTTTGGTAATTTTTCTAAATTTGAGGACAAATTTATTTTTAAGGAGGGAGGAGTGTCGTATGAGTTAAATTATTACAATTCTAATATAACCTTAATAGAGCTTTGTGGCTCCCGCGGGACATTATTTTGTTCGCGGTCCTGCATGGGTTCTGCCCATGTCAGGGTTGGGCCTGCATAGCCCTCCATTGTTTTTCTGGGGGTGTGACCTCCCCCTTCCGGCCACGCCGTCTTTTCGTCTTCCGTCTGGCGTCGTGCGGTGTGGTTCGTCCCTGTCTCTCTGGCTGTTGGAGTCCTTCTCGCAATCCGTGCCTGCTATCTCCGCTGTGCCTGTGACTTCAATTAACATCTGTGACATTTATTCTTTTCTCTTAATTTAACTTTAATTAAATATTTGTTGTCCTTGTTGTTTGAGCACCGTTTTATTATTTGTCATCAGTCGTCTCCTTCGACGGCTTGTCCTGTCTGTGGAGTGAGGCCAGGACCCCTTTCTTTTGCCTCCGATTAACCGCTCGTGCTAAATTGTCTTTTGTTTTCGGGGAAAGACTTCCGAAGTGGACCACCCAGTAACTTCCAAGTAACTTCTAAAAACAGCGATTTTTCCAATTTCCTGAGAGCTAAGATAATATCTTGGATGAGAATACCCAATAAAAACATACCTTTTGGACTTAGAATAACTTTCAGTCGACCGTGAAAAAAACAAGAATTATCGGACCACCTTTACTATTACTCCCCACGCTGGGGGCAGCCATGCTTCGAAGCTGAAGACTCAGACTAACGTTCCAAAAGCTTTCGTGGGTTTTCGCTAAACCCAAGCGCACTCTAACCTCAGAGAACTAGCGATAAACACATACCCAAAGGGTCACTTTACTAACCCAACTGACCCATCATTCTCCAAAATAGGTTGACTTTCTCTCTCTTTGGCCTTTGATACCGAACGGGAAAAGGAATCATCAAGGTCCACAAACCTTGCTGTTGCCAAGACCTGTTACGCGTGATGAGTCTCCAACGCTTATTGTGCAAAACGGCGTGCATGCGCCGCTAAGATATATTAGATGCTAGCCTATCCATATTAATAAAAAGCGATGAAATTGGGCTTCACGGACACTGTCTGCATATAGAAGAAACAAGACACAATCACTCCTTGGAATTTCGTTGATCACGGGATGACACTTCCTAATCGTACTTAGGTAAAAAAATTTCATAAAATGCAAACGCGTCTCAGATTATCCACGAATCCACAATGCACACTATACAAGGAGCACTTGGTCCTGAACCGATTCTCAAGGAAATGCCTGTTAAAGGCAACCACCCACAAAAGAATCGTCAGACAACGACTGATGCCGTTCCAGGACAAGCGCAGTGAGATCCTTCACGCCGATATGTCTCCAATTTGGAGGTAAAAACTTGTAGCGAGGCCAGAGGCCAGACGGAGACGTCTCAAAAAGGAAGTGAAAGACCTTGACCAGGATTATGAACCGTTCTCCCTCCACTTCCAAGCCCGTCATGTTTCTTCGCTTATACTGCGCTATACATGCAGACGGCACCCTTAAAAAGCCAAATTCTCTCACGTAAGACACTTGCATAGACACCCAGACAAAAAATAAAAGAACCTCTCAGCACAGACACAGCTAAATGCACAAAATATATATTCCCTTGTACATGGATCATTCGTCAGCATGACTGCAACCCCACCAGTTGACTTGTCAGCCATTACGGGTGTCTCACCAATATCACTTGAGCAACAAACAAACTTATTCCAACTCTCTCTTTCCGTGCTCAGCTCCTTCGAAAACACAGTGAATTTTTCCCAAGAAATCGGACTACTCCCAAAAACCAAATCGTGCGTAAAGTGCAAAAGGTCCCTCAACCTGGTGAAAGACAGGAGAGGAGACGCAAATCGTTTTCCTATCGCATTTCGCTGTGGAAACAAGAAGTGCTCGAAAAAAGGAACATACATTCCCTTCTGTAAAGATTCATTTTTTTGAGGAAGCACACATCTCCATCCAAAAGATAACCTTCCTGACATACTTCTTCGCCCACGAAACAAGAAACTACTCGTTCCTTCAAAGAGAGTGCAGTTTAGGAGATAAGCAACTCCTCAGCACCGAGACCATAAGTGACTGGGTCACTTACTGCCGAGAAGTCTGCTTAGAGACGATTTGCGAATCACTTAAGAGCAAATCGGGGGGCCAGGTTTGACTGTGAGTGCAGATCCCAAATTATTCCATATTACAATTGTCTTCAAATATAAGAAAGATAAAAAAGGAAATTTACAAAAATTTGCAAAAAAAAGGATAACGCGTAAAGCAAAAATAAATTAGTACAAGCTAACTCGCGCAATACCATATAAAAAAAAAAACGGTAAAATTATCATTATTCCTCGGTGCACAGGTTGAGGTAGATGAGTCGAAATTCGGCCGCCGAAAATATCAAAGAGGCAGACATGTAGATGGACAGTGGGTCGTGGGTGAGTACAACATATCGAGTGAGTAAATGATCGGAAAATTCGAAAAAGATGTTCATGGCATTCATGTCTTTCCCAAATTAAGGAGGAATATGCAGAGAAACGGGAGACATTTTCTTGTCCCCATGTCCCGAAAACAAGAGGAATGCGGAAGTCCTCTTGAAAATAGTGGAAGATCACGTCCACCCACAGTCAACAGTCGTGACTGACTGCTGGCGTGGATACATGAACTTAGACGAAAGAGGCTGGGAACACCTCACCGTCAATCACTCCCACAACTTCGTCGGTAAAGTGCAATATCATGACACACTGTTAGGAATGAAGGCACTACCACTCCTAATTATGTACTTTTTCCACAGATCCCAAAACGCAAGCCCACACTCAAAATATTGAAAATACTTGGTGGCAGTTGAAGCGTACATTGGCCAAGTACGCACACCAGCCACAATGGAAGCTTGCTCCTTCACTTTGACTCATATCCATGGAAGAGGAAATTTTCTAAAGACGCCCTGGATCCCTTCTTCCTGTTCCTGCGACATGCAGGAAATTTGTTCAGACCGTAGCTGCCCATTATTCTATAATAAATAGAATACAACTGCGACACATTGCCAACTAACTTTCGAATGCTTTCCACCCCACCCCTAACCTAACCTGGCCTAGCCTAACTTAAGGAGCAACACAATAACCTTATGGAGACGCGCATTGATCGTGACCCACCCGCCACGCACCGCTTACGTCTGTGCTCTGCCGACTCCATGAGCTAGGAATGCTCTCGCCCAAACCGTCCTCTTACAGCGCATGCGCAAATCAGACAACTCGTGCGTGCCTAGCCTATAAACCTCAAATCTTAACGTCAATGTAACATATACGTTTCTCACCTTTCTCACCTAAAATCTACACCAACGCAATCTAGTCATCGAGGGCTATCGAATGATATATATATTATGCCATTCTGTGGGTGGTCCACTTCGGAAGTCATCCCGTTTTGGGCTTAAAGTTAACGTTAAAAGTCCCCCTTTGAGGCCCTCCACACGACAACTGGTGGCAGCGGTGTTCATTTTTTTTCCTCTTTGTTGGCCAGTGAATTCAATTGAGATATTTATTCATAATTCTATTTGCTCACAGCCACTTTCATAGTTCATTGGCCTATTGGCACGTTTTCCTTGTTCAAGTTCTATTTTTTGAGGGGAGACTGTTTCATAGATATCGTCATAATGGACAAGGAAGTAAAGGCTAAAAAATTGGAAGATTCAGAGAAAGTAGATGGTGCTGGTGGTGTTACTGCAACTTTTTCTAGTCATGCTTTTGTTCGTCCCCCTATCTACCACACGGGTGATGATTTTTCCCAGTGGCTGGTGGTATATGAGAGTGCATGCTCTGCCAATAATTGGCCAGATTCCACCAAGATTTCGTATCTTCCCATGGCTTTACCCAGAGATTCTCCTCTGCAGTTGGCTGCTGCTGAGGCTGACAAGAGTTTATCTTTCAAATTTGTGGTGAAAGACCTGAAATCTATGCTTTCCATCCACGAGCCACAAGAAAAGCTGGCAAAATTAGATTCACGTGAACTGCTGACGGGTGAAAGAGTTGGGGAATATGAGAGAGCTCTACGTGTTTTATACAGAGCTGCTCTTGGGAGTGAAGCTGAGCCTGATTCCGACCCTAGATACATTAAGAAATTCATCGGCGGTCTCCCACATAGGTGGCGTCTTCCTATTGCATCAAAGATGTACACGTCAGTTGCAGGAGCTCATGGTGCACTAGAGCATGCTCAAAACCTTGAGGCTGCTGAGACACTTCATGGCCCACTTTTTGAACATCAGTTTTCATACTCTGCTCCTATTGCTGCGACTCGGTCACCTGTAAACTTAGAGTTGGACATTCAACCGCAAATGCAGGCAGCATCTCTTTCTGAGGTTGATCAGTTGAGGGCCAAAATGCGTAAATTGGAGGAGGATGCAAAACAACGTGACAAGGATATGCAGTCGCAAATAAGTCAGCTCACATCTATGATGACAGATCTTTTGTCTGAGCTTAGGTAGGGGCGTGGTCAAGTCCGGGGGCAGTGTCAATCGACCGTCCAAAGACAAAGCCGTCCACCCTCCAGGTCATTTTCTCGTGGCAGATCTAGGAGTCCATCAAGGTTTTTCTGTTCTTTTTGTCAAAGACGTGGACATACAGTGGACAGATGCTATGCACGTCAAAACACACGTTGTTTCAAGTGCAATCTGTTAGGCCATAGAGCTAGTGATTGCCAGAGAAGAGTAGAATCAAACCGTCAGCCACACACAGGCACTGAAAGGACTCACTCAAACTCACAGCATTTTCAGGGAAACTAGATTCGGCTAGTCCTAAGGGACAAGAACTAGCCGCTGATTTGGAAGTCCCCACTCAAGGCAAAATTGTTTCTTTTGGTGGAAGATTTGTTTCAACTTTTTCTAGTCAAGTTTCAAACCCTATCTCACCTCAAATGAATCTGTCAACTCCTAGGTCAATTTTGAAAGTTCATAATAGCAATTCAAATGGAAGTGTTTGTGGCACAACTCATTCTCTTTCTACTTTCACTGGCATGTAGACAGCATTTGGGGAATCATTGAAATGTGGTGTCTTGGCTGACACAGGTGCAACTTTTTCTTTGGTGGATGAGACCTTTGTTGTCAGGACCTTATGCAAAGGGAGAGATATCAATCGTCACTGTAGAAAACCACATCTTGTTGGAAGTGGTGGTGATACTTTGCACATTGTGGGAAAGGTGTGCTTGCTTTTGAATGTAGATGGTTTGATGATCATTCACCATTTTTGGGTTGCGAGGAATTTGATCCTTCCTTGTCTTTTGGGTTGTGATTTCTTGACCCATAACCCGCAAGGTCCATTCATGATTGATATTGATGAGGCCAACCTAGTGCGAAAAGTTGGTCCTCAGACCTTTGAGCCTATAGGTAAGGTCTGTGTAGTAGAACCTATATTGGTCCCACCGAGAACAGAAGTTTGTTTTCCTGTTTGTCTTTCTCAACCAAGTGCTCATGGCACTGGTGAAGTTCTTTTGGAACCACGTCAAAGTCTGCCAAATGGGTTAGTAATGGCCAGATCAGTGGGAATTTTTCAAAATGACAAAATCCTGGCTAGAGTCATGAACCTGAATCAAGACCCCATTCAGTTACATCCGAAGCAATGCATTGGTGTTGTTGAGGCAGTTTGTGTTAGCCAACCAATGTCCAACAACTCCATGCAAANGACATTTCTGGTCTAGTTGCAACTAATCTTTGTGCGGCTACTCAACTTCTTCCCAAATCCACGGGCTTTTGATCTCTGCCAGATGCAACGCCTGAGCCCTAAACTTCGTGCACTTTTTGACCTTCTAGATGGCAAATTAGAAAATATATATCCTGTTGACCGTGATGATGAATTTCGACACTATGAGCACCTCTTGCGTCAAGGTCGCATAAGCGCAACAAAGGGTTTCCTTCAGTATGATGGTAGGGTACTTGTCCCACATCACATAAGGCCACAATTGCTCAAACGTGCTCATGATGATATAACAGCTGGTCATCTAGGCATTTCAAAGACCCTGGCACGTCTTGAACCACATTATTATTGGTGGCATATGTCTGACTCTGTATCTGACTGGATAAGAACTTGCACCAAATGCCAGTCCTTTGACGTGAACTTGGTCCATGTACTTTAAAGTTTGACACCACCCATTTTTCCACCTCTTACAGCTTGTGCTTGTGACGTGGTAACTTCCCTGCCCAGAACTCCTCGTGGAAATGTCTGTATGCTAGTCGTGTGCGACTATGGCTCACGCTGGGTAGAATCTGTCATGGTGAATGGAGAAACGTCACAGAAACATCCATGTCACTCTCAGCAAATTCTGGTATCCTGAAATGTTTAGGTCTTGGGGATAGAGTCTGTGTTCTTGAAGTGGTAGTGTTACTGGATTTTTAAATTTAGTTTCCTTTTGGTTTGTTGGAGCAATGTGGAAGAAGTGAAGAAATTTAAATGCCAGAAGTCATTGTATTTAAAGCCTATTGATTCAAAGAAGCAGGCATTGTCAGAGTTTCATCCTTGGGTGTAATATCGTTCAATGCAGTTTCAGACATAGCAAGAAAGTGTATACTCTTATCCCATTTCAACAAACAGTGCCTCGTGGCTATTCCTCTTTGTCATTCTGATTTTCACCTGAACCAATGAATGCTGTTGATGCAATTGACAGTTGTCATGGCATTCATATTTGAATTTGAGAATAAGGAATGTGCAATTACACCAGCATCTTGGTTCAATGATGGCATGTGCTCATGGCCAAAACCATGCAAATCTGATGTGTAGCTTGAAGGATTTGTGAAGAAGAGCAGACCTCCATTCTCAGATTGAGTATCCTCAATCCTCCTCAATCCAGAGTATCCTCCAAAGGATTCAATGTTATGTGCCACCAGGAATTTTACATACTGTTCTATTCACTATTCGCCCCTCCCTCCCATACCGTCGTCGAGACTCCATTGTCACCAATTGAGCAAGATAAATTATATCTTTCTGGGAGATTGGCTTAACTACTCGATAAACCCTGATTAAAATATATTCCACGCCAAACACAGCACATGAGAGATATGTACTGCAAGTGAATCCAATGAATCGATATTTATTTAACGCAGATAAATGTGCATTAATATAGACAAAGTAGATACTTACATGGTGAATAAAGCAACATTGAATTAATGTTGATTCAACGTGGATGTAACAATAGTGATACATTCAATCCACACCTAGTCAACAATGATTCAACGCCTCATTCCAATATTTTCCCCAGTACCCGCAACATTGAATAAATGCTGATTCAACGTTTGTATAATGAGTCTTTGGTAGGTGCTACTAGGGAAACCAATGAGGCCAGGAGGCCTGATACCCACCATGAAAACAAAGAAGCTATTTTTTTGCCAAAATATTACCTAGGTGGCCCTTGTGATCCATCAGTCACTCCAAGTGTCTTGCAGTAGTATGTCCACAAGGTGGTGTTTCTTTGATTTCAAACTTCAAGTCTCAATCCCCAGTATGTGATTTAGATGAAAGCCTGCAAATTAGTCGTAAAGTAGTTCAAAAAAAAAGCATTGTCATGTGCTCTGGGGGTAGGGATGTAATTAGCGATCAGGCACCCAGTTTTGAACTGGTAAAAGCATTTTGATGAAATGCATGATGACTTTAGAGGGAGATATTTACTGTTGCGTGCTTCCAAACCATATGGAATTTTCCTAGTTCAAAAACACAAGAAAGTCAGATTTCTAATTTTGGTTCTCCAAAAATGCAAATCCAGGTGAATGGCTGAGAATAGGTATGCTCTGGTCTGATATTCCGACAATGAGTTTCAGTAACAAGGGTAACTCCTATATGTTGCTAAGTTCCTCTTCTTTACCTCCCTCTCCTTCCTGTTCTCTAAAGAACACTCTACCGGTGGGTCACTGTACGGAGGTCTTCTCGTCCGGGTCGTTGAAGAATGATGGCCTGAGGCAGAGATCCTATTGCTTGGAGGTAGATTTTCATCCATTTCTTGCAGTAAAATGCAATTTAAAACAAAGACGCGTTATGTTTTTTGTCAACAGAGACCAGGGAAGTAATTCCTGACCTCAACCTGAACATCCCATTTACTGCACAGGTACAGTCCAAAGGCACTACAATGTCATTCCCAGGAAGATTTGGACAAAATGGCAACACGTGACTTCCTACAGATGAATATATGTGAGCCATAAGAATAAGTATTAATTATCTGATCAAATATTTTGCAATTCAAAACAAATAAAATTTAACTGTTATTAGTATGATATTTTGTGAGGCCTTGCATCTCTTCAGATTTTTTCAGCTTGCAACTTCACTTCCATGTTAACCAGGTTGTGCTGAATGTGATGTGAAGAATACAGGGTTCATTAAGCTAACATAAATGTTGTTTTTGTAGAATTTCAGGAAAAAGTTCTGAGATCCCTTGAACAGCTGAAACAGCAGGCAGAGGAACACAGGACAATTTTGCTTGACCTGAAGGAGGCAGCGCATGGAATTACCCCCAGTGATGATGTCTCCCCAGACTTTGAAGAGCAATCTCATCCTGCCCTTCCCATATCATCAGATGAAGGCCTCCAAAGGATGGAATCCTTTTTGGCACATAGGGGAAATGTTCAAAAGATGGTAGACTTTACTATTTTAGCATCTTAAAAATGTATCTTCTTTCTCAGTTGCTCATATCTGACTGGAGTTTTGTACCATCTATATTTAAATTTGGAATAATTTCATTTTGTATATTATGGGTTCAGGTGAACCTATTGGCTGTCACAGGTGGCAGCAATGTGAAGGATGCTGCAAGACGCATGCTGTCTCGCATCTTCACAAATCGTTATGCAAGTTTGAGTCCCTTCAAGAAAGTATGAGTCAGGGACTCGCTATAGCAACTTAATGTGAACCCTTCTACATCATGAGTCTAATATCTGGAGTCAATGGGGACTGTTGAAGGTGCCCTATGTAGCTGCCATTCCCTATTATTCACAGTTCCATCCGGTGTAACCATTTGTCCTTTGGTCAGTTCCATATTACTCCCAACAGAAATGAGTCAATTTTTAAGGATAAGGCAAATAATTATTATAACAAGAAAATATACTATTGATTCCAGACATTTAACTCATACTGTACAATAAATGTAAGGGGGTATCCAGAAATGAAAGAGCAAGGGCTTTCATTGGGTACGTGTTATGCACATAAGGATGAATTAGAGATGATGTGAAAAAGTAATCACCCTATAATGAATGGCATGAACATGTTTCAGTGGTGAACCACTATCTTGATGCCAGTTAAAAATGATTTCTTGGGCACAGCGTGTTTAAGTAGCTCTGTTAAAATGATGTCCTCAGAGGATTCTTTCCAGCAGACAAGGAAATCACAAGTCATTAGCTCCAGGCAGTGTAGTAACATGGGTCCCAATTGCTTGTATACTGCATGTTGCGTGCAAACAATGCAGCCTTTCACAGCAGTAAAATGTCGTGTGAAGATTCCATTTTGATGTGGTCAGTAGGTTTGTTTATATTTAATATTTATATTTCTTTGTTTTGATAATTATAGTGTCAAACACATACAGTATGTCAAATATGTACACTGGAAAGGAAAACTGTCAAAAGCTGAACATTTTTCTTCTATCAGGAAATGCCAGCAATTGTGCCTGGAAAGCTACTGTTACAAAACTCAGATACAGGCAAGATGGCATTAATATCAGATGGAAGGCATTCAGTGAATTGAGCTGCATTGATCTTGGCTCTTGACAAATAACCTTTAAGTACAGTTGGATGTGCTAGGCTATTCCTCCAAACCTAATTTTTAAAGTAAGATGTAATGAAATATAATGATGTAC
>CAJPEV010001512.1:53315-64162 GCA_905338385.1 Darwinula stevensoni
GAGTACAAGAGGAATGCTGACATCCTCCTAAAAATGGTAGATCACATCTACTCAGTCAATAGTCGTGACTGACTGCAGGCGTGGATACAAGAGCTGGGACGAAAGAGGCTGGGAACACCTCACAGTCAATCATTCTCACAACTTCGTCGGTAAAGGGCAATATTCAAGGACCCAGGAATCAGAAGTGACAATTGCCCCCCATTTTTCTAGATGGGGGGAGCAAGGGATATCTTTTGCCCCTCCCCCCACTTTTTAAACTTAAGAGTAATGTGTCCACTGGCAAGTTGCGACTCAAGATCCTTCGTGGTATGCAGTCGGGGTTTGAAAGTAAATTAAGCTTGAAGCAAGGTTAATGCCTGAGAGGGAGCCAGTGATCCGGTTCCATCTATTCTCTCCACAGAGGAAAGTTGAAAAATCCCATCTACCATCTCAGGTCGTGACCAGCCATACCTTATTAGTGACTTGCGTGCCAACTGCATGATTAGTGCATCAGGGCTTTCATATGCTCCTGCCCATCCAGGTCCAGTATGCAAGCAAGTGCATTGTTAAGAAGACTCGAGATACTCATTCAAGAAGAATATATCCATTCTGAGCAGAAGGAATGCCCATGTTGCCAAAATGAAATACTTCTTCACCAAGACCCTTTTGTAACGATCCTAGCGCCAGAGGTGGCGCTAGGATCGCTTGACCCCGACCCTGGTCGAGTTAACCACCATGTAAGCGATTAATATTTAAAAGTGTCATAATTAGAATTAGAGTGCCCATGCGTCTGGTACCTCGGTACTAGAAGTATAAAGTTGAGACCTATAGTGTTTACATGAGGTCAAGCATCAAGGCAGCGACCTAGGGTCCAAGCCGAAGGTTGAACGGATGGAAACAGATCAAGATGATCTACAACTACGGTTCTCAACCTTTTTTATGTGCGGCACACCGGTTGAGAACCACTGATCTACAGCATCTCGACCTCTCTTCCCTCACTCCCGAGCTTAACACAAAGGAAGCAAAGATCCATCTCGTACATTTTGGGCAACCTAATCTCTCGAATTTGCACATATCTGAACTTGAGCTCAGGTACACATAATTAACCCATTCGCATCATGCGACGTACTTATACGCAGTCGCATGTGCTTCTGCTTGGCCTATGGCCTAAATAGGCATAGGCTTGTAAGCTTCGCGCAGTTGGCTGTCTAATACGTGGAAATTTGAATAGTCTATTATGAGCATAACGTCTTCATGACATCATCTGTTCATCGCATTGCCTATTCGGAACTGAGCCGCTTCATTAGATTTATGCGCATACAGCTTACAGTACAGAGGGAGATTTTGTTCCTAAACACATTCAGCATGATATTCGAGCTCATTGCCACAATCGCCATTGTGAACGCTTCGGTTTAGCAGGTTTTCATGAGACTCAAGACTACTTTGCTAATTTCGTTGTCCCAGCAATATTCCAACCGATTGCCACAATTGACATTGCGGTTTAACACGTTTTTATGAGACTTAAGACAGCTTTGCTGATTTCGTCTTCCTAGCACATTCAATAATCTTGCATCACCTGTCAGCTCGTGGGAAATCAGCTATAGCGTATGGTCGACACCAAGCATTCCGAAACAGTACGGACTATTTCGAAGGACTTGTTCGACGGCATAGAGGGAAGTCAGTGCGTGTGCGGCACACTGCTAGCGACTAATTCCTGAAAAATCCTGAGCTCAGCATTCGCTGCCTCAAACCTTACGCTCCCTACGTGCAACTGGGGACTGTTCATCAGTCATTCTAGCCAATATGGCTAGAACCTAAAGCATCGATTTAGGCACCAATCGTTTATTATCTGCAGCGACTGCCTCATCGCCGTCCTGTGGGACCTCTTTCAACATTTTTTTACACGTTCAACCTCACCGCGCAAAAATCGCTACTATATTTGTTGGAGGAGCGTTTGCGCGACGTATGAAACAAAAAACTTATGTAATTATTTTGATTTCATCAATCATGAAAACTCAAATAAATCGGCCATGACATAAAACGCAAACGGAGAACTATTGCATGGAAGCGATGTCCCGAACTGCCACGCCTGACCTAACGGAAAAAAATAAAGAAAAAGACTGATTGACACAGCTAAGTACGAAGCCTACGGCTCATGCTGATATAGTTCAATGGCCCAGGCGCTAAAAGCGTTGGATGGCCAAGAATAGCATAGCCGCAAGGACCTGACGCATTGAGGGGTGGATGGCCTGGCCTATGGCATGAAGTGACAGTCACGTAGGCCTCGCGCGCTGGGGTGACAACCATGACAACTCTCAGGCTCTTCGAATTAAAGTATATGGTGGCTTGGAATGGTGCAGCCTTGTAGGCCTGGCCTATGTAACAGGATGGCTTTGCATCGTAGGCCCGCGCGGTGGGGGTAACAGCCACGACCACCCTAGCTTTTAGACCTCTTCGAATTAAAGTATAGGCTAAGCCGAAAAGTCGCTTGATGTGGACTCATGGTTGAGCCCATGGATGCACACACCTCGAGGCGTGCTTCGTGGCATCGAAATCGACTCATTCGGGCATTCGACGCAAAGGGATCCACCAACGTAAGTCTCGTTGAGTCTGCTGCTCGGCCATGGAGGTGTTGTCGATGCTCTACCTAGCGGCCGCACATCAACATCTATATTGCGATCCTGCCAATGAATGGGATTCGGGCGGAGTTTCGTCTCTAGTTACACTCTCCACATTATGGTCCCGGTCTGTAAGACAGAGGACACCGCCATGGTTGACCGAAGAAAAAATATTGTGTTATTATTAATAATATGTTGATCAGGTTTGATAAAATACATATACAATTGATCAACCAACAATATCGTTACATGTGAAAGCAGCCCCTGAACTTAGGGTATCTTTTCTCATACTTTTCATCATAAGTCTGCAATTAAAAAGTAGTAAAGGGATGAGGGATTTGAAAAAGGAGATTGAGCAACTTGGTGTAAAATCAGGAGGAGTGTGTGTTCTGGATATTCAACGTGTGACCTGCTCTACGCGCCTGCCTGACCGTCCGCTCTCCTCTGCATCCTTTTTCATCCCTCTGGTCAGCCGTAGGCCTACCTTCTACCCCAGTATTGCGAGTGTGGAAAAAGCGGTGAGGTTGGCTGCTGACCTGTTACCTTCACGCAGCAACACGCCTTCGCGATTCCCGCTCTTTCGGGATCAAGAGCCAAGTTGCTTAAATTGGCCGGACTTTTCCCCCCCATTTATGTTATAGGCCTAAGAGTCTGGCCAGACATTTCCAGTGATGCTTGTTACTTCCCTCTAATAATAAATGTGGTGTTCGTAAACTTCTTATAACTTTTTAGGTTTTAGAATCGCACTTACAGCAACCTTCCTCAAGCTCTTTTATCACTACAAAGGAAACTTCTCGAATGTAATCCTCCCTCAACACTTGGCGTACCGCTCACGAAGATTCTCGTTGTGTGAGTTTTCGCGCTCCTCTCTGCCTAGCCCATGGCCGAAAAAATCATGGCCTTGCAGGCTTAAGCTAAAAGCTTAAGCTAAGCTTAAGGCTAAAGCACCTGAGGCTTAGACCAGAGCGGCGACTCGACGGGGTAAAACGTTCGGTACGCAATGTGCTAATCCATCCGCGTCAATAGGTCGTTTCGGTCTATTTATCCTAGAATTTTTCTACCGTACCCTGATGCGAGGTCATGCCTCATCCAAGTTATAGGCTAAGTTGTCATTTGGCGGTGATCGCAATTCCTTGGTTTTAGCAAAAAGTTTGTGGGAAACTGGAAGAAACACAGACATAGAAAATAAGAAGCGAACTTATTAGAAAACTTAACAATAGCTGCCACGGGCTGACCGTCAATTATTCACGGATACCGTAAAAACCTAATTTAAAGAAAACCCAACGTGTCAATGTATATTTTCGTTGACTCGTCTTATTGAGAATTATGCGTCTAAGGTTGCTTTAGCACAGCCGTCCGCGCAAGGCTTCGTCATGTGGCTTTTAAATCGAGTCTCCAAAACGATTTCGAATTTCCTCATTGTCACCGAGTGATGGGTAAAGTCGTAACTCTTCTACATTCGGCAGATCATCTGGCGGAAATGCGAAGAAACTTCCTCAGCTTGGCACACAAATGTTATTAATAATCCGTTTGTATCGAAGGGCTTTTCGGACTATCTGGCCCAGAAATTGCTGTCCTAGACTGCTAAGCGTAGCCTAAAGACTCATGCTTTTCCATAGGCTGTGCGGAAGAAGATGGTCTGCACCGAGAAATGAACCAATGGAGAATACATATCCACTAGCTAATTCCAGGATCAAGTTTCAACATATATGTAAGGTGCCATCCTTACCTCATATTTGAGTGTGATGATCTACCCAGACCTCAACTTTTAGAACGTGTAGCCTACGGGGCTCCAGTCTACCACACCCTTAGGTTAAGACACTTGCGATTCGATTGGGTAATGATTGGGACACTTTCACGTCACCGTTTGACTTCAAAACTGGTAGGCATCACGAGCGTTTAGGTCTGCATTCGTCAAATATGAAGGAGTCAGCAGTTGTCTAAAAGTACGGGAAAGCCTGTTGCTGAATATTACGAAGATGTCATTCTGGTTTGAGGAAGCGCTGGTGTAGGCAAAAGGGAGACACGTGTTTGTGGATGGCTGTTATGGCGCTGCTGAGGAAGGGTAACGTGAATGAGTGAAGGCTTGTGTGGGTGCAGGGGGGGGGGGTCTCTTTCCAGTTTTGACCAGGAATGCCGGAGAATGGAAAACAAACATAACTTGGTGTTAAAATTAAACCTGAATTCGTGGGAAGATGGGATAGCGGGAGATAGGTGGGAATGACACTTTTTGAGCATGACATCAACGGTTCGACGACGCGTGCCGATTCCGTGGATGTATGCTGAAGAACGTGGTCGTGTCATCCATTTCCAACATATTAAGTCGTACAGGACATGTGATGGGGAACGGCATTTCGACTTTTCCTTATAAAACCATGAAACACTTGGAACAATCATCGTATATCATGAGGGGCCTAGCGGTGATCTCATCAAACGCTCGATCCATTTCGAAATGTCCTATTTCCTGATTGTCGCCGAATGTTGAGCGATGTCGCAGCTCTTGGCACTCCCACCAGCTGGTCGAGATATATAAGCAAATGCCATTATTCGTTCACGCCCAGAAACTTTTCGACCGACCTGACCTAGAAATCTACTATTGTTTGAGCCTTCTGCGCGTAGCCTACAGGCCGATGCCTACATAGGCCATAGGTTTTGATGAAGAACGAGAAGTGATTTGGTCTTGAATTACTCTCGCAGGTTACCCCAGACGATCATCTCAATAGTTTTGTTCTTTTACAATATTGATTTTCAACCCAGGGTGTCATCAGCTGCTTCAGCACATTCCATCTACAACGTATTAGGTTGGATGCGGTGGAAAAACTCGCAAGAGTAGAGGTTTGAGTTGAACATATGTCGGATACCCCGGGGCCAGAGGGTGAGGGAATCGAAACATCTGTGGAGAAACCGCCGGTTAAGGAAGGGATTACACTGTCCTATGACAAGATATTAGAGGTCATGTTATCATTGGTGTAGGCTGACGGGTTGCGTTTGTATGGCGGGAGTTGCCCAGCATGTGGGAAGGAGATAGGAAAACAATTTACAAAGTTCCTCCTTGAGGCTTATAATGGGACGAGGAACTTTTATGTTGAAAAACATTATGTGGACGCTTTTAAATGGGCTTGTCACATGATCACTTGTCTTTGGAAACCTTTGCTATGTGTTTAGTGATTTAAGTTGCAGTATCGTTCTATGAGAGTATTGCTTATTGATACCGTTACCAGCACATCTTACTTCTAAAGCATGGTAGTGAAAAGGAACTTCGGTACCATGTTTAGATTGATAAAGGCAGCTTGATACATGCTCGATATTTATGTCCAACCCTGCCCTATATAACGCTATGGTAACGCCCTTAGGCGTACACCAATCTCTTTAATCTTTAAGGAGGTGACTGTAACTACTACACCACCAAAGTTAATCCTCTATACTCAAATACCTACTACAGAGAACTGCGTCATCACTGATATCAATTTTTATAAGCTGCTGCTGTCGTCGGGAAGTATGAACATCATGGAATAAACAGTGGCATCACCATCAAATGCCACTCTTGCCACAGGTTTTGTATTGCTATGAATCTGTGAGGCGGTCACTCCATTTTCTGAAATTTTGTGTTTTGGATGATTGTAGCCCCTGGGGGAGTGATCTCTGTACAGCCCAGCCGTGGTTCACAATCCCCCAGTGGGCCTGGATATCTTGGCCATATTTGGCAGTTTTTTTTTGGTGAATGTTTGTTGCCGGTTGTATGTCTTCTTGTCCTGCTCGGGTTGGCAACACTTTCGAGGTGGAAGGCGTGAAGGCAGACGCGTTAGTATCGCCATTCCCGGCATGTGCCTCGTTGTGTAATGCCTTTGAATGTGACCCAATAAGAGCAGTGCGTTAAGTCGTTGTATTCTTGTATACTTGTGTTAGATCTAACGTGATGAATTAATAGGCATTGTAGGCCTAAGCTGGTGATTCTCCTACGCGTCCAACCTCCCGCTTAGCAATGATGTTTTGTCAGTATAGTATCGCACCATGGGTGCGGGGATTTGGCCATGGGGCTAAACTGTCACTGTTAGATGGCTGGTTGGAAAACATTTCTTCCGAACTTTGATCATTGTTGGACCTTGTTTTGGGAGCCATTGGCCTATTCGTGTCCAGCTCGTCTTCACCGGTCTGTTGTTGAAGGGCTAGAAATGGCAGGTTAATGTGTGTGATTGTTGTGTGTGAGAGAAACCACTTGTTTTTCGCACTGCTTGTCACAGGGCACAGGCTCAGCTTGGGCTTCCTTTAACATAAAGTTCATCACGACCTGTGACATCACTGACGACTTGATATCGGTCACCTCCAAGTGTCTGACTAGCTTCCCTAGTGCAGCTAAGTTGAGCTCTTACGTGACAAGTGTTGCAGACGACCACTTCCTTCGTCTTGGAGTTGGTCAAAGGAGTAACTTTATTGTGAATATTTAGAATCTCTTAGCAGCTAACCATCTCCGGGGACTTGCTTCTGACGCAACTGCAAGGCAAGTCAGCTGCTCTCAAAAACGAAACCGTCATGGGATCTGTCGGTATAGTCATTAACTGAGACGAATTATGTCCATTTTCCCATCGACAACGACTCGTACAATTCGAGGAGTGGAGGCCTTTTCTTTCCACGTGGAGGTATATCCTGTCCTTGGGTGATTCAATGCGGTCAGGGGTTTTATTAATTGAAATTCCTTAAAGACATTAGTTTCCAACCTGAGCACTTCGTTCACCGATGAAGGGAATTTCTTAAAATCTCGCACTCGCCGTGCGAGAATTACACTGACGGTATGAATGGCACCAATGCAGCTAGGCCGCGCCACGTGGGGACGACCGTTACCATGGAACAGAAATCCCCGTTGTATTAGACTCTTGACCAGCTTCACCGGAAGGCTTTCAAGTTGGTGTTGTATCATCCTAATCAATCCTCCGGAATCGGTCAGGCAATACGCATTGCGGTGTTTTTTTTATTGACGAATCGCAAGGCCTGCCGCTGCTCTCCCTGTTCTTGTCGACTGTCGACTCTCGTTCACTCACAAATTGTCTGCACCATGCGGCTACCAGATGTCTGGTTGACATACCATCGTCATACACCTCCAACAACAAACAATAAATTTCCGCAGCGGATGTGCGCTTGGCCCACAAAAGCTGAATTGTACTTCGAATTTCAACGCGGAACCAATTATCAATGTACATTGCCGTTTCACGACTGGCTTGCTCACCTGACATGAGCGGTACAAGTGACTTCTCGCGCATTTTTGCCAAGTGTGTCACCCTAAATATCGCTACCTACCCACCCTATCGAACCTACCTCGTGGTTCTTCTGTAATAGACCTTGTAAAAAAAAATGTAAATAAAGGCGCGTATAATTTTGCATGGTCGTACGTTTCAAGATATCCTTAAACGCAAGAGCTTACTTTATGTTCGACGATTTCAGTGTTTTCAATGTCGTCACATCCTCAGAAGACATGGCGAAGGTGTTGAGTGCTTAGGCATTCAGAGCAGAGGGGAGTAGTCAAGGCTGATCAGCTTGGGTGTGTATTGGCTATAACCAGGAAATTCGGCTCACGTTATGTGAGGCCACTGAATGTCCTCCTGATGCCAAAAGGAGCCCGCCACCCACAGTGGCACCTACCTCTACCCCTCTTGTGTTGACAGTCTTTTATTTTTTATGAGTAAGTCTCAGTGCAGCCAAGCTGTGATCGAAACGTGTAAAGCGGACAAAATATCACCTTAAACAAGATACAATACTTCTCCTCATGAAATCTGAAGCGGGATATGAACACGTTCCTCGAAAAAGTATTTTTTGACACGACTTGACTGTGCCAAATGATCGGCAGCACAGGCTGAAATTCGTGAAATGCACCGAAGCTAGTCCCAGAGATGTGAGAGATTACGAAGATATCTAGTGAAATATATCTCAGTTGAACCAGTGAGTTTTGATTGAATATGGCAATGGGATGAGAGCACTTGAACACACTTACTCCTCGGTCCCACTTGCCACGAATGAACTTGCGGGACTCGTTGGGAAGATACTGCAGTTCATCATTCGCTCTAATCTTTATTCCTATTGTTCATTCATCGAGATTCCCGATACCCAACGAACTTACAAACAACTTCCTTATGTGTATCTCCAGCAGACGGCAGTAGTCTTAGCTCAGAATAATGAATTATTAATAGAATAACGCTTTTATGACTCTTGAACTCTGGAAAGGATGATGTGTTAGAGTTTCGTGAAAAAAACTTCGACCGAGGAAAATCTGTTGCAGTAGGGAATCTCCTATTTCTCGATACCGTGTAGTAAATTGGAGCAAGTGAATTGGTAGTAATAATAGAGAAGCCAGCTCCATCCATGCCATAGTTACACATTCATTACTTGGACCATGAATACCTTTGAAGAAAATTCAACAACGGAAAGTATCGCTGCAGTTTTCTGATATTCGATTCCCAAGCCGCCTTTGAGTTAAGATTCAAAGATCATCAGCCTTCATGCACTCAAAAATTTCCCATGTAATCGGTCAATAAGTGGAGCCTTTCAGGGTAAAAAAGTTCCTACTCAAGATAATACTCGTGATTAGAAGGGACAGCATCCGCTACCATGGTAACGCTATCATATCTGAGTTGTATTCTTTCACGAGCCCCACGTTCGTTAGATAAGAAAGCATTCGTATCTAATATCTTGTTGAGAAATTGTGCTCAATTTCGCAGTGCTAACCTTCCTCCACGAAACACAGGTAACAGTTACTTTGAAAAGATCAGTTCCGACTGTAAGCATTAGAACAGATGGCAACTGCAGCGGCGAAGGAGAAACTTGTGTTGGAGAAAGACTTGGATGATCACAATGGTCTTGCGACTGATATTTCTGAGTGCTTCAGGACAGGACCCAGTTGGTGTGACGTCGTCATACTCGTACAAGGAGAAAAGTTCTATTCGTGCAAAGGGATTCTGGCCTCCGTCTCCCCCTATTTTCGGCAGATGTTCTCCACAGACTTTCAAGAGATTTCCCAGAGAGAAATCAGGTTGGAGGGTTTCAATTCCATCGGATTCAAGCCGGTTTGGCAATATATCCACGGGACGAGGGTGGAATTGGAAGGGGAGGAAGGGATGCTGGCCACTCTTCGAGATGCTCATTTTCTTGGTCTCAAACGCCTTTGTATTAAATTAAGCAACACAATCGAAGGAATGTTGAACATGGAAAATGTATTCCGTATCCTCAATACTGCTGAACAATGCAATATCAAGAATCTAGAAAAAGCGGCCATTGAACTCATTTCTGTTCGCTTCAGCCAGGTCATTCGCACTAAGAACTTCATGAGTGTCTCGCCCCAGGCACTTTCATCCCTCTTAGAACGAGATGATTTGGGAGTCGCCTCAGAGAAGGAGGTGTATGAAGTAACGAGGAAGTGGTTGGATCACGATGGAAGCCGAGAATGCTATTTGCCACATCTGCTTGACAAGGTCCGTCTTCCTCTCCTTCCTCTATACTATCTGAAGACCGTGGTCACGAAAGACCCTGCAATTCGTAGGGATCCGAGATGCCTTTGCATCGTTAACGATGCGATGTGTCACTATATCCCCGAGCTCCATCCCGCTGTCCCCCGAGAGAAAACCCTTCCCCGTAGAGGTTTTTCTAAGGAATTTTGGTGTTTGGGGAAGAAGAATGCAGAAGAAAAGATATATTGCATCAGTCCGACTACTTGGAACTTGAATGAGGTCACCACTTATCCTTACAGTGATGCATATTTTTATCGAGCCTTCGCAGGAACTCGTAAGAAATTATATGTCGCAGGGCATGGCGAGATGATGATTTTTGATGTGGAGAAGGGGAAATGGGAAGAAGGGCCAAAGCCTCCCGAGTATGTTACTGTGCCTGCGGCTGCTGTTTCCCCTGAATGCTTGTTCATCTGTGGCGGGCTGGATGATAGTAGAGCAGATCGGAAGTGGTCATTTTGCTTCGAAGTAGAAACTGGTCTGTGGGTCCGATTAAGTGATATGCGGTATGGTCGGTGTGTTGCTGCAGCATGTTATGACAACTCTTGTGTTCATGTCATCGGTGGATTAACAAACAGGAAGAAGCACGAACGTTTGGATCTGCGTTCGTCGAATTGGGAGGAGTTGCCTGAACTTCCTCAAGGAGTGGATAATCCTGCTGCTGCATCTCACGAGGGTAATATCATTCTGGCGGGGGGATATGCTGGTGAAGAAAAGAGAGAGGTGTATGTGTTTGAGAGAAGAAAAAATGCGTGGCGGG